>JAUZNK010005559.1:889-26002 GCA_035046665.1 Euphysa ruthae
GCAGGTCTCAACCTATTGCAGGTCTCAACCTATTGCAGGTCTCAACCTATTGCAGGTCTCAACCTATTGCAGGTCTCAACCTATTGCAGGTCTCTTCTAGGGTGCCTTAATGTAAATGGCCTTTCTCATCTTTTCTCGTTTAGCCTGGAAAAGTTGTTGGCAAATTATTGCTTTGTCCAGCTTTTTCTTGATATCTTTTAAATTTGTTCAAGTTGAATGCGATCGATTGTGTAGTATGGGAAACTTGTTTTCCGATGATTCCAACAAAACTTCGAGATTGTCGGCCATGAAAACACGTAGTTTTTTCATATCTTTACATAATAATAACGTTGAAATGGAAGTTCGGGTTCTAAATACTAGCTTGCTAACACATCCAGTGAGGATTCTCATATTTGGACCGGCTATGTGCGGTAAAACCACATTCATTCAAGATCTCTTGACAAACTGAATGAAAAAATATGAAGCGCTGTACCTTTGTGTTAACCGGCTAGACCAACCAGGGTGATGCAAAACCATAACCACGTCTAAACCTTGAGGCCTCCGAGTTACCACTTACATTGCTATTCCTAAAACACCAGATCAAAGATGGTAGTCTCCACGAAAACATTAAATACATCCCATTTTTTCTTTGGTGTTGTAGAAGAGGAAATGCACGACAAACAAACTGCATATGTCTCTTGATGTTCTCGGCCGATATAAAAGCTTTCCACAGCTTGGGTCGTCAAATCATCCCTGGTGCTATAGATCACTTTTTGGAGGTCTAGAAAGATGCAAACAGTAAGTAATATAGATGCCTCATAGTTTATCTCTTATTATGCCATTCAAATGCGTAAAATAGGGCCTCATATACCAAAACGCGGCCGAAACATGTAAAACGGTTTCCATATTTGGGCATGTTGTTAAACACGATTATGCTAGACACAAATGTGGACCAATGGGTCATATTGGGTCTAAAAGAGATCTGTGCCCTACTAGTCCTAATAAAAGGTATTGTGAGCTTGAATCTTCCGGTGCTTCTAGTATCAAAGGACAACCCATTAAACGAGGTCCCTCTGGTGCTTCTCATCCTAAAGGAAAACACGGTAAATGTTTTCCAACATTATTCGATTTTCGTTGAAACCACTTTTGCATGGATTTCGTTTACATTCAAAACCAACTTCATCCAAATACATAGAAAATCCCATTCTCAAAAATTCCTCCCCAAAAACGCGCTTGCACTTGCAAGCATACGTTCATACGTGCTTTCAAGTCGGCTGAATAGAGACATCTTTCTTATGCAAATGAATGCACTTGAAACCTTCAGTGGGCATTGCTCTATGTGAATGAATGAAGTAGTCAATACTGTTCGTCTTTTGAGAAAGACGAACAGTATTGAGCAGGTTGTTTTTACTGTTTTTTACCAAGTGGACTGTATTAAAAAATAAATAAATTTTTTACTATTTATGGTGATAAATAATTCGTTGCCACTGCTATGCTCACTTAACAGTTTGGTAAAAGCAGATACCTTACTAGCATGGTTGTCACACACAACGCCCCGTACATAAAAACATTTTGATTTAAAACATTAATAGAACTTACTTTTTGATCCTTTAACCATTATGCTTGAGTTTTGATTTCAGAACATGCTTTAGTTATATATGGTAGATTCTCTTTTAGTCCAACTACCATAAAGCAAACAACGCACTTTAAAAGTTCACCATCTTTATCACTTCCCAGTAATTTATTCCCGGAAAATTCTTCACATTTTTGTATATACATCTCGTCAAAGATTAAAATAACATGAGATGAAATTTTGCTTTCTTGTTTAAAATCAATTAAAGCTGTTAAAATATCGATCATTCTTTGGTTATCCTTTTTAACAAGGAAATATAATGGCAATGCTAGCTCATCTAGATTGAAGTGTACCTTAAAAGTAAAGCAAATCTTATCATGCAGGCTGAACAAACTACCTTTTTGTGTTTATGTTGTAAAAGTTCTTCAAAACGCGAGAATTCTGATGGGCACATTGCTGAACCAAATGAATGAAAATCTTTTATTTGGTCATTAGTTTTAAATTTTCTTTATCTAGGATCTACGGGGTATCAATACTTTTGTCAGAGGTGAAGATGGTAACTTCGATGTCTCTGCTGCTCCGACATAATAAATTGTTGGTACTGGTGCAAGTTTTTTAACTAATCAATAACACTTACTCTGTTCTCCTTTCTTATAAAATTGTGGCTCAAAATTTTTGATGCAAATATACGAGGATTTTGTGGGACACCAATCCTTTCGATTTACAAATTTAATCCAACGTTTCTTTTGTTCCTCATCGACAGGTAAACTAAAGACATATATGGGAGATTCACCTTCATAGTTGGAAAAACAACCCACAACACAACATTTGTTAACCATATTTATTGTGATTTTAAAATATAAATACTTAATTTTATATATTATAAAAGTATCTTTACAAACCCATAGAACAAATTAATCTTCATAATTTTGGCAAAATTTTAAACAACACGAAAATATTACTATTTACACAATATTATTTACACTATAAAACACTATACTACAACACTGTTTTATCAACCAACGCAACCTTCTTCATATTTACAAAGCACTATGCTACAACAGCGTTTTATCAACCAACTCAACTTTCTTCACATAAAAATTGTTTGTTTTTGTAAAAGCAATGCTCAATATAATTGTAAACACCTGCTTTAAATTAAGAGATTATAAGATTTATTGTACTAAATTTAAAGAACTCACTGATCTAATAACTAAAATATAGTTATTATAATATTACATTATAATAACCAAACTACTTTTAAACTTACTTTACATTTCTTTCCTATAAAAAAAAAAAAAAACTGGCCTTCTATTTATTTTCCGAAAAGGCAAACTATCCGGCCGTCTGAAGTTAAAGTAGGTCATGATTCCCATTTGTTCGATAACCCAATTTTCCAACAAAATTCTGAAAACTGGGCTGTCAAACAAGTGACACACCTCCAAAATATAACCATGCAGTTGTACAATACCAACACTTCAACGGAAGTGTAGAACTTAAAATCTACTAAGAATGATCTATTCAGTAACGACTACTTCATTCGCACAGACTCTGGTGCATATCATATTTAAATGGAAACAATTCCACCTCTTTACCTCGCTTTTTCTCAGTTTTGGTTGGTGGCATGGAACAGTTTCCAATGACACCAAATGCGGATGCCTAGGCCTTGCGTTTTGATTCAATGTAGCACCTTTGGCTGTTTATTTGTGCTATTCAAGATAATTTCCTTCTACCACAATATGTAAGAGAGGAAAGTATATGTATAGTCACCTAATTACTGTTCAGGTAATCCATACGGTAAAATTAGTTTAAGTAAGTATTTATTCTGCCACAAACAAATATACATTAGCTATGAAAATTACAAGACAGAAAAAAACAAAAAAATAACAACAAGAAAAAATATAAAGAAAAAAACAAATGGTGGCAAGGACAAAAATCGTATTTCACAATAATATTTCCATTGTGATCCCGTAATAAAAACGATAAAAAACATAGAGTGTTCTTTACTGAATTAGATTCTATTTTTTTTTGGTCTGCGAACTATATCCAGAGAGGTAAAAAATGTTCCCTTGATCTTAGGTTTAAAAACGTTATGATTGTGATTGGCATTATTTTAGAAAGCTTGTTCCACATGTTTTCCCCATCCTGGATCTTCTTAAGTGTGTATCTAACCTTTGGTGACTGTTACGTAGAGGGATTTTTATATTTTCAGAAGTTTGAAGTTAACCTTCGCAAATAGTGCTGATAATAATCATCTGTCTTTATGACAGCAAAGTATTCCTCCTGAACGAATTTAGATGCTGCTTCCCATTCTTCAGCTTCTTCTTCATTAAATTGTCTTCTTTGTTGTCAAATTCGCCCACAGTTATCTTCTTTTTCTTATCCTTCTTATCATGGAATGTATGTAATGTCATCTGAATGTTTCCTGGGTAAGCATTGAATTCTTGGAGTGACTCTCATTTGTTAAGCTCTCTCTGTAAGCAAAATTCACACCCACATGAACTTTTTTGTAGTTGACAGAAATTTTGTTACTAGGGACTGTTGTCAACTCGTGGTTTTCAATGCGCTTCGGATGAAGAGATATTTAGTATCAGGGAATGTAGAATGGAATTCTGTCATATTCTCTGAAGGTATATAAAAGAAGATACGATTCAGCATCGGTTTATTGCATATGCACCTTTTACAACGAGATTCTCATTAAACAGGTAAATTATTTCTTTCACATTGCGAATATAAATTTTCTCACCACAAACAGCCCTGGAAGCTTAAGATTACACCACATCCCAAGAACTGAAAGCACGTACGCACTTGAATTGAGATACACATCTATCATTTAACTCAATGTCATGAGATATGATCAGACCTACATCTTGGTATTGATGGTGAAGCATTTCATTGCAGAGCTCAACGAAAGGGACACCAATTTTCCTGTCCTCTGACATGAATATTAGATGGCCTTTTCTTACCTCTTACCAACCATCTTAAGTACCAAAATTGGATACAGAGTCGCTTGTTCCTATGTCAAATGTAGAGTATGGATTTCTTCTGGCAAAAAACACGCATAATCTTCAGCATATTATGTTCATTCAATTTATCAACTAATATATTATAAGTCTTTGCAGTTTGTTGTACATTGAACCGGCGTTTTTGGGATTGTTCAATTTTACTTTTCAGGAGACCTACCAATGCGCTGGGATACCTTTCTAAATTATGTGACTTTCACTGTATGCTCAATGCAGCATTTGTTTTCCTTGACAACCAACCTGTTGCATTTAAGAGATGTGCTTTGCAGGTTGTCTGTTTTGGGACTAAGAACAAACACGTCAAATGCATTCTACAGAATAAGATTGGCATAAGGCAGTTGAAACCAAAAGCATCACCGTTTCGAAAAAGAAAGTCCTTAATAATAATTATAAATAGTTTGTTAAATACTTTCTGGATATAGTCCATATTAGTATGGTAGCTACAACAACATTAGCTAACATACCGTTTCAAACAAATGTTATTCGGGCGCTCAAGCTCAAGGTTACGTGGGCCAAATTTCAAATCAATATTTTGGAAGCGAAATGAATCAAATACCTTTTTTAGTACAATCACCATTACTCGAACAGGAACACAATGTTAGACACCTTTATATTGCGTGTTAAGTTCTTGTAAGGAATTTGACGAGATTTTCATTATAAAATTGGTGTGATTACAAAAGCTCTTTAAAAGGTGTCTGTATCCATTGTGGGAGACTCCCAAGAGCTACAAAGTATGGTGTCCTACACTTATGACCCATTACTACTAAAATTTTTTCTTATTTTTTGTGTATCAAGTGGTTTTTTTTGAGTGGCAAAATTTATTTAATAATTTATTTTTATTTGTTCTTATTTTTTACATTAGATTTGATAAAAACTTATAAATTTTGGGCGACTTAAATCTTTAGTATTAAAACTATATGTGGAACTATTCTAATATTTTCAGTAAATACTCTTAAAAAAAGTTAATAAATTTTTTTTAATAAATATATATTAAATAAATATAATATATTAAATTTATATAATTACATAATTTTTTGAAAATGTTCCCTCAAAAAATTATTTTTCGTTGATGTTCTCAGAAATTCTTTTGAGTGAATTTCCTAAAAAAGGTTATTTTTAGTGTAAAATTTCTTATAGTTTAAAAAGCTACGTACTTTTCATACTTTAAAGTTCGCAAAAGTTTAAGAAAATTTGACACTTGCTTAAAGGTTGTGACAGGCAAATGTTTTGTAAAAAATATGTTGCAAATATTTTGCAATCCAGTAACTTCATACAGAAGTTGTTGTATCTCCATCTTTTCGAAAATATTTGAAATAATTATTTACTTGAGCATATGTAATGAAAAAATTCCAGAGCATCTGCGATAAAAAACTTTGCAATATATGCCATAGTCTAATATACGTTTTCGTTACGCCGTGACTTTTTGTTACGCCATGACTTTTCATTACGCCGTGACTTTTCGTTATGCATTGACTGAAAAATTCTGTTGTTAAAAAGAAGAGGTAAAATTTTCTTTTTCTACATCTGGAGTTAAATGTAGGACTAATTTGGACCGTAAGAATTATGAGGGTTGATTTTGTACCAGTAATTTGTACTTGGAGAAGCATAAAAGGTATGAAATAATCATAAAAACAGTGAGTTTTTGAACAAAAAAATGCTAAAAAAATGCACCAAAAGTGATTTTTGAAGGTCTAGAGGGTAGGAAGTCTCATAGTTTAAGCTTCGTAAACTTTGTGTTATCCTTAATTATCCCTATTATCCCTAGTTTGACAACAGAAAAACATATGTGTCTTTTGTTTTACTTAACCTCAACTGACAACTAATGATGATATGTAACAGTAATAATTTGATGATAATAATGCTTATGGACCAATCTTTACTATTTTTCATAACGAACCCACCTGCTTAAATGCACGTAACTATTATTTTGAAGTGAGCTTATACTCTACTTTTTTTGCAGATTGGTTCCTAAATCTTAAATTCTTAAAAATTTGAATTTTTTTCAATTTTACCACTTTTAGGTATAAGCATTTTACTATATTTTACTATATCCCAAGCTTTCTTTCACTGCTTGTTTACGAAACTGCATGCAGAGTTTGGATTGAAATAATAATTATTTCAAGCAGTTTGCAAATTGATTTTTATTTTAAATAATTTATCATTATAATTATCCTTCAAAACACAGGGAAAACAAAAGACAAAACATTTTATGTTTTGGGTTTTTAACCTAAGCAAAACAATACTATTATCATACACTCTGTGTAGGATTTAGATATTTCTTTTCAATAATCTTATCAGACCTCTCTCGGAAGCTTTTGCTAGATTCAGAAATATTAAAATACAACAACCATCATAATCATGATCACCATAATGACTATCATCATTAGTACTTTTTTATGATTCTGTTTACATTCTTAGAAAAAAGGTGGAGTCAACGTAACATTACCTTTATGAATTAACCTTTTTTCACCATGTTCTCTTTTCCTCAAACAAATTTTTTTTTCAAAATTTTATAGTTAAAATCTTTATTATTATAAAACATGAATGCCAAAGAATATAAACCACTGTCTGGGTTTGAAGCATCAGCAGTTTGTTATTAGAATAGGTGAAACGATAACTGTCAGTGCCATCTCTTAAAATATAATGCGGACCACGTTTGAGAAATCAAGCTATAAGTGTTCCTCTAAAAAAATCAAAATAGCAATTAATTGTCTTATTTGTTTGTTTTAAATTCTCAAGACTTTTTAAAGATTTTTATTTATTACATTCTATGATTTTTGCTGATTTCGATGCTTATTCAATTGTGTGATAAAAACAGATTTTTAAGGATATTTCAATAAAAGTAATAGTATACTGATTAAATACTTAATTGTTAATTACTTTACTACAAATACAATGCAATCCATTATTTCGATAAAAGCCATTCCAAACGTTTTTTCTTGCTAAGCATGATATATGTCCACAAATTATCATCATCAAATTGAAGAGCTTTTCATAACTTTTTTTGAACATAGCATATGTTCTACAGATTAATCTCCTCACATATTTGCTTTTTGCTATAAAAGTTAGGTTTCTGTTTTTCCACGTTGTTGATCTCCATTTTGCTATTCATATCTTTCTCCTTTGATCAGTCTACCTCAACTTTCATTATGACTTCTTTACTTTAGATATAATATTAGATAAAATCCTGAGTGGAGAGACCATTATTTTTAAATTAAAATTAATTCTAAACTTAGATTTTTATATAGAAAACAATCTTTCTTTAATTGGATGTTTGTTGATATTAGATTTAACCAGGTTATTGTCGCACATGTATTTATATCCTGCAGTGTAGACCCAACCTAAATTACATGATTGAAATCTTTAAAGGTTCTGAAGAATAGAAGAATTCGTCTCTACGCAACACTCATCTGAGGTTGAATACACCCTGAAGAAGATCAGAAAAGATCCCTTTATATGGAACAGCCTCTATAACGAAATAAAATCAATCATAAACTATAAGGTTTTTACACAAATGATCAAGGAAATATTTTTTAGCTCTTTGGATGTAGTTCGCAGACCTACTTAATAAATATAGACTGTAATTTTTGTAAAAAATTTTTTTACTATGATTTGGGTGAATCAATTTTTTACTCAATTATTTTAAAGTGTTTAAATAGTTTTGGGAGCTAATTTATTATTAAGGGCCCACGGATTTGGTTCTGGTGTACTTAGAGCTTCCATTTGAGTTTACGGTAAAGAAAATCATTGATCTCTAATGGGGGTCGAACCAGCACTTCCGTGACAGAAACCAAAGAATTAACTGCTTGGCCAGACAAACATATAACGGGTTCACAATGGAAGTATTGTTCTGACAGACAATTTTTGTGCCTTCTTGGCATCATTTGTTTTTATTTGAATGTTTGTTTTTGTCGTTGTTATTATGTTTGTAATGTTGTCATGTAATTTTCATAGCAAGTGTATATTTATTTGCGGCAGAATAAATAAATACTTACTTACTTTATGATTTTAACTTTCCACCCGATTAATAGTCATCTTCAAATTTAGTCTTTAAGCATTATTAACATTATACCATTTAAATTCATGTATCAAGCTACATTGTAAAAAGTGCAAAAATCGCAAGTGTCACAAAAAAAATCTTACATCTTTTCTCCTTTATAGTAATCTCTTATGTATTTATTCTTGGCCTTAACGGAGCGTAAAGCGATTTTTTTACCCTCTATTTTAGTTTTCGAAACAAAGAGCGGTAAGGAAAAAATAATCTTAGTTAAAAATCAATGGCTTATTCCAATTAAAATCCATGCATCAGCCTGAATGACAGATATTTTGAATTAAAATTACCCTTGGATTTCCAGAGGTTATAACCTTTAATCCCCTGGAAATAATGAAATAAAGGTCATTGATATTCTAAATCAAAGCTGAAAATTTTCTTTATCTGTAAATTTAGATCTGGAATACCCTGAAGAATCTTAAAAAATTCTTAATTTCTCGTGTAAATAGTCTAGAAATTTGACAAAAAGCAACCCCTGGAAATTTTCGCGGTTTTTAAATGACATTAATGCGATTAATCCAATTTTTAGCTTTTCAAACTAGTAGCAATTGATTCCATAGTTTAAAATGCGAAATAACTGTAGAGAAGGAAAGTCACTTTCGATAACTTGATTACATCAACTACATTCCTTCGCTATTGTTTTATATATTTGTTATATGGTTTAAGCCCCGAACACATCATACCATTACTTAACTTTTTAAAATAATATTACTTAATTTTTTTAAATAATATAAAATAGTCTCGTATACCTTATATGATTTTTTATAAGATGAGGCACACTGAATCTTACTTAAATGTTTTAAATTAGTTAAAGTAAAAATAAATAGTACTACGATCAACCAAAATACTATAGTAAAAAAAAAATAGTTATCGCTATCGGCATATGGTGCAAAACCACACTTCGCTGTCTGCTGCATCTAAAAGTATATGATTGGAATGTTTTCGGACCTTCTCTAAAACCACTTTAAAAATAATGCGTGAAAATCTAGCAAGAACAGGCTTCACCAGACTTACTCGAAATTTCTAATTTTATCTGGAGAAGCAAGTTTAAATATTAGCTTTAGCTGTTAATTAAGAAAACTGACTCACAGAAGAAATTCGAGGAATAAATTTGTACTGTGCTGTACTTTATTGTTTGTCAACTAATTCTTTTTTTAGTAAAATGCGAATCTTTACAAAAGTGGATGTTTAATTGAATTGGATTTTGCTCCAATGTCTAGGTTTTATTTAAATAATCATTCCTCCTTGTGTCTCTCTCTAATCCATACCAGATAGACCTTAAAATACAAACTTACTTTCGGAATATATTTGCATCAGAAGGAAGCCATACCATACACCAAAGATAATGAATTTCAAGTTGAAATTCCTTTGCATGATTTCTTTTTTGCAGTGCTCTAGTTAAGTGGAAATAACGAAATACGATCGTCTTTAAAGCAATTTAAAAGACGATTTCTCATTTTTTAATGTAAAAATTCACTTTAATTGGATACTGATTCGTTCTAAGTAAATCACCAATAAAAGCGATAGCAGATATACCACAATCTATTTATTCCATTCTTTTGTTGAGATGCGGGAAAGGCCTTGATTTTTATTCTATCTAAGGAGAAGCGAAGTATCTCATAAATTTGTTTTTTAACTTTTGCGTTTATTTTTCCGCAAAACAAACTGTACATCAAAACAACTTCCTGATGATTATTATTTATGGTACTAATTGTGATCCAGTGAGCGTTTTTTATCGTTTAGTACCTGTACAAATGGGAGATTTTGAAAATGGTATCTTGTAATCAAATTGCACTCTAGAGTTGCAACTATAACATCTTCTGGGTTGTATTAATCACATTGTCATCCAACATTGTTTTAATGCTTACAAGTTTTAAAGCGTTGAATGATAGCCCACATCACAGAGATTTCTCTTTTTTAACTTTACTACCTCTTTCATCAAAACTTTTATGACGGTTATGTCAACCAAAAGCACTTCTTTTCCCTCCATAAGAACATCATCAGAAACAACTCCATCTTCAATAATCCTTCGGGACAACTTTTTAATTTGGTTTTCAATTTTTATTTTGGAGTAAGTTTCATTCTTGTATCAGTATCTCTTGGCAGGATTCTTAGCAGGATACCGCTTTTTTGGAAAACTTCGAATGCCTATAAAAGGAGCTTTTGATCTTCATTAAACACTGGAGACCTTTCTTTCAAAACAAATGAAATTTTATCCTTGCTAAAAATTCATGGCAATATCTAGGAGAAACTTTTTGAAATAAAGCACCTTCAGTTTCAGTGATAATTTTTATATCGTTTTTCTTTTCTTCTTCGCTATTTATTGTTACAAGGTCATGTTCTTTGTCACGATCTCCTTCTTTATTTATGTGATCTATTGGTTTATCTTCAAAGCCCAATCTTAAAAAAGGTGAACTTCTGCACAGCGAAGATATTTCTTCCCATCCACACAACGGATAATTTATAAATACACAAAAAAAAGGTTTGTACAGAAAAAAAATTCTTTTCAAGAGAGACAACTATGACTGGTCATGTTTTTACCATCTCTGAATTTATTTACAAAGTTTTGTTTGGACTCTGCACACTTTACATTGAAAAAGGTCCATGATCAAACGCCGACGACTTGCCAGTCTTGTCCATTGGCTATGCTGCTCTGAGGTTAATGAGAAAATCTTTACTAAAATTTCTTGGTCGGTTTTTTTAAATAACTAGGAACAGGCAGCATACCGATTATGACGCAAATTACTTTTCAGATTTTTCAAGTAGTAGCTGTAAAAGGCAAATTTATAGTGATGTTTAGTATTTTCTACACCTCCTTTGAAGCTCTGCATCTCTTCCTTGCCAAATATCAGCATTCTAAATATAAAGTTAACCTGTTTGAATATACCCAGGTAAAAATAAACGCCAAGCCCAATAAAATAAGCAAAAGTATTCATACCAGTATTAATACTAAATTTTAATGACTAACTTCGATTTGTTCGCTTTAACAGGCTACCTTGGCCATAGAATACCCACGGTATGTGCAAATTTTTGGAAGCATTACGACAATTTTTCAGGTGCAAAATTTCAATGCCCATTTTGAAGTGCTTCTCTGAGTTCAACTGATCTCTTCTAACGATTTCGTGTTTTAACTAGAAACAGATTATTTACATTTTCCTCAAAGAACATGAACCAAGCACACATTTGAGCTTAAATTTTAATCTTTTAACGCAGCGAAGTATTTTCGATTTACTTAATTTCACGAATAATTTTTACCTTAACATCGGGAAGTTCTACAAAGTAATTATAATTCTTATCGTAAAAAAATGTTTTTTTGCAACCTTTAACCCTATTAAAACCGGCATTTTTTGGCTTGTGTTGCACCAAGTGATGCACAAAGATTCCAGGTTTGCTCCTAAACTACCACGAATTTTTATAAATAACTCGGCACACCAGTATTTCAACTGAATACTGGTACCTGTTATTATATCATCAATAAAAAAGAGTTTGTCATTTTATTGGAAATAATATTTTTGTTGGAAACTTTCAAAAGTTTTAGAAATCGCTATAGAACATACTCAAAGCTACTTTCACATTACATAAAGATATCGCTATACATTATTTATAAAGCGACTGGACGCTAATAAAGGTTTAGTGCCTCAAGTAAAGTCTTCAATGTTTCCATTTAAGTGGAGTTGGCACAGCGGTAGGGCGTTTGACTCCGGAGCGAAGGGTTACGAGTTCGACTCCCGCTTCTGGCGGAAATTTATTTCCTTGTTATCTCTGAGTTTCTGAGCAAAACTCATTGTGTAATGCAACGCTAGCTCAAATTGGTCGGGTTGTTTGGTTGAGCGAATTTCGTAGATGCAAATGGGCGTTCTAAGTACTCCAAGACACGCTATGTGGGCCCATCTGGAAATATTGTCAAGGCAATTTGTTGGTTCCCCACGTTAAATATAACATTCTCTCTCTCTCTCTCCAATTTTTAAGCTCGATTTTTATTTGTTTATCAAAGTTTGATGTGCCCGGAAATGTGTTGATAGAGTAATTACTTGACCTATATATTACAATTACAGGTAAACCTGTTATATATTTTGCTCTGTAAAATAAAAAATCTGTTCTGTATTTTATCACATCTTATTTTCACTTGTTATTTGCATAATAAATGCTTACTAGTTGAAAATATCCGCAAAATATGTAAATGGTTTTTTTCCAAAAATTACCTCATGTCGAGAATTGCTTTACCCTGCCGCGGGCACATAGGGTTAAAGACTTGAGAATGAGAGAATGAGAATTACATTGGTTAAACAAACAGACAAGGAAGGTATTAGTAATAAAACTAAATAACAGACAAATTTAATTTTAAACCATTTTTTTTTATAAATAAAGCTAGAATTTAAAATACATTTGAAACGTGTTAACAAAATGTTCAAGAAAGAGTGTGATACTTATAAGGGGAATCACCTGTTGCCTTCTTCGATAAAAAATACAAACCCTCAAAGTGTAAAAATTAAATGTTAAAGATACGTGAACGAGAGGTCTTGTAGAAGTAAAAGATGAGTCAGATTTAGCGGAGTGTATTACTTTCACATTTTTATTTCTCTCATTAAACTTATCAGCCCAAAATGGAAGTTTGGATTAAAGTTTTGGGGAGGAAATCTTAGTCTTTTTCTGGTTACACGCACTAGCAGCAATTGGTTTTCTTTTAAAAATTCATGGATCAAAGTGATTCAATTGTGATTCAAAAACACATGTATGTAACAAAGTGATTTGGTTGGTAGTTCTCCCCAGCTTTAACATTAACACCATAAAAATTATAAATAAATTTAATCTCGTCAGTACAATTAGATATAATTCTGGGAACAAAAACACTCCTCATGGAAGTCTACAACAAGGGTTGGAAAAATCAAGCACAATTACCCTAAAATTTCAATTAACTACTGCAGCCAGTCCCAAAACTAACATTAAACCAACCCAAACGCCCTCACAACACCCATTAGTAGCTTCATATTGAACAACTTAGGGTAATGATGCTTACAAAGGATACTCGTTATTTTTAAGAGACAATGAACAGCTAAAAACACTGTTAAAATTACTAAGACTAATGACCTCACCTTTTTTTGACTTTCCAAAAAAATCTGATTCAAAACAGAATCAGAAGCAAAATACGAAACAAAAAAGAATAATTCCAAACGTGAAAAGATATTTAAGACTTGAAATAAAGTGTTATCCCCAACAATGATGGACATTGAACTAAACAGACAATTTCCAGTTTATTCCGAACTAGAAAAAGCATAAATATGACATGAAAAAATGATACTACATCTTTTAAACATATTCTTTAACTTTAAGGTGGTTTTACATTGCTAAAACAAACAATGAAAATCTCAAATTTTTGCATTTTATGTTTAGGATCAAAATTTACTTTACTTTTTGAATCTGAAGCCATTTTTGCTAAAAATTTATAGTTTATAGTGAGATACGTAGGAAAAAATGAAATGAAAATATGGGGAACTTTTTGATGTGCCATTCTTTCCCTTCTGCTTTTAGAGCTAGTAATTTCTGCAGGGTTTAAAGGTTAGTTTAGTTTTGTCGTAAAATAAAAAAGTAAGTATGGTGGCAAGGATAAAAATTGCCTGTCACAACAATATTTCTATTATATTTATATTACAGTGTAACAAATATGCTGCATCAGATAATGCATGACACTACATTTTTATTAACAGTGAAATTAATTCAGAAATAAAAACCTTCTCTCTACCTCTGGTTGCGATATTTTCCTGAATTCGTTTGCAAACATAATGTTGTGGAACAAATACCCTAAGTCAACTTATGTTGGTTAAAATGGTTATAAATGGATGCTTTATCAGCAATCATCTGTTTTAATGAATACCCCGGTACATGAGAGAGAATTTTGACTTTTTAAGTGAACGCAGTCTACAACCAGAGTGTTACACCGAAAATTGTTTTTACATGAAAAGACTATGAGCCTAATGCGAATAATGGATTATAGATTCAAAAACTACCAAAATATCTAGAAAAAAATTTTCTCATAATCAGCGTTGGCACAGTGGTAGGACGTTTGAATCTGGAGCGAAAGGTTACGAGTTTGACTCCTACCTCTGGCGGAAATTTATTTCCATATTATCTCTGAGTTTCTGAACAAAACTCATTGCGTAATGCAACACTAGCTCAAATTGGTCGGGTTGTTTGGTTGAGCGAATTTCGTAGACGCAAATGAGCGTTCTAAGTACTCCAAGACCCGCCTCGTGGGCCCATCTGGAAATAATGTCTCGGCAATTTTTTGGTTCCCTATATTAAATATAACATTCTCATTTTCATCACTCCTTAAAAATCCTGCGCATCATAGCATCCAAACTTTTAGAAAAAATTCTAAGATTTTCACGAAAATTTACTTTCTACATACATTTTTGACCTATTTCTTATTATTTTAGTTCTAGCACAATTTAATGTCTAAAAATCCAGTAATGCTTATTTTCTAAAAGTATTTTCAATTTGTCTAAAAATCGATCTCGCAGACCTATCTATCTGGAATATCTACCTATCTATCTGGAATATACTATAAAACTAAAAAAATAAAAAACTAAAAGAGTTTTTTTTTTCTTTTTTTTTTTTTTGAGAATTTCGTTCTGAAATGTAAACAAACCACAAAAAAATCTTAGAAATCAATTTCTTTTGTGACAAAGATTATCACAAGAATCACTCATATTTAAGAGCCTGATCTCACGTCACGTTCTCACGATTTGCAGGTAATAATAATAAAAGTTTTGATACCTAAATGCTACTAACCTCTCATTTTTGTTTTGCGATTTGAGTGCATCCTCTAGATCAAGGGGACTAAATCTCTTGTGTTCACTAATCTTGCTAGACTGCCACAGTGCAACATGATCAATTATATCTATTACTGACTTTTGCTTTCAAGTCTTTATATATATCGAAAGACTTCATTTCTTTAAAAACCAGCTTTCATTTTTTCAAACAATCTTCTTCAAGAAGATGCCATATTTTATCTTATCTTGTCCAGACTAATAAGCAAGTACAGCTTAGACGATGACTCCAATTGGTCAAGAAAATTGTGAGAAGAACGTCGGGAAATCAAAAATTATAGAAAGTACTTGTCCAGCCTAATGTGGGAAAGGCGGTGTTTCCTTTGATCTCCAGGTTTTTTAACCAATCAAAACTCCCCATTTTAAAAACGAAGTTCGTCCAAACTGGGTAATTTTTCTCCAGATATTTTCACCAATCAAAATTTCCTATTGTAAAAACAAAAGTGGTGTGTCTTTATCAAGCGCAAGTCTCTTGCATTTCAGCACAGACCAAATACACCTGACTCATTATCGAGGACGATGACGTATATGATTTTTGTTGAAATTAGACTTTTTTGTTTAAATTTTAGACAGAATCTGATCAGAAATTTCACACCACAACAATTAAATGACGATTTGGAAATATAGGAAGCATTTTTACTTCAATCTCTTAAATGGTTTATTACGTTAACATCTCCCCTACGATATCAAAAGCTTGAAAGTTCAATAAAATTGCCAGTGGGGTTTAAAAAATGCTCACCAATTTTTTTTGTTTTTTATTTTCAGTTACCTTTTTTTGCATAACCTGTATCAACTAACTTATCAGCACTAGTAGAACCATAACTAGGATGATAATTCAACCAATCTACGAAAAGAACTACCATCGGTTTAAGGGAAAACAAAAGAACTATCAGGAACAAAATAATTTTTAATATGCAATTGAATATCTTTGTTATTAACTAACCGTGTTTGCTAAGTAAAAATATCATCAGGATATAAAACACTTAAAATATCATTAAGATCTGAAAGCAAAGGTTTAAAAACAATTAACAAAGGAGCAACTTTTGTCTAGGAAGAAGAAATCACCAAAGAAAGAACCGACGAAGGAGAAACAGATGAACTACTTTGTGATTTGACTTTAAACAGTACTGGCCCAAAATAATTCAAAACTTTTTTGTTGTTGTTATAGTCTGTTAGCTAATAATACTTCAATTTTTTAAAGAAGCATGAAAATTGGTAAAAGTGTCAATAATTATATTTCGAATCCTTTTTTTGGCAGAGAATCTTCTAAAAGTCACGTGATTACAAACGTCAGCACTTTTTCATGAGCAACAAGATGTTACCAAATTGTAAAGCAAGTGTTATATATGGTTAAAAGATAATTTCACACGGATTCTAAAAGAGCATAAGATCATGGTATAAAAGATCAACCACTCAGAAGGTTTGAGCTATCAAAATGTCTTTACTGAAGCCATCAAATTTAGGAAAAACTTTGGTGTTTGCAATTTCCAGAGTGTTGGTTTATAAAAATCTTCTAATGTTAATAATAAACACTAAAGTGGATAGGATAAAAACTAGATTTTAACAATAAACTGTAACAAAAGTTTTAATTTTAAACAAAAAAAAACTGTTGAATTTTAAAAAATCGAATCAAATTTCAACAGCCGTAGCATAATTTAAGAGCATGCAACCATTAGAACCAATTTTCCCATTTAGAGCAAATTCTTTTAAGTGTTTGAAGAATTATATAATATTATTTGTATGCGAGAACCTTATCAAAATTGCATGCAATAATATGATCTTATATACTATCGTTGAGGGTAAGATTCTTCAATGGAAAGATTCTACGAAATTCTTATTCTAATCATTCTATGAAAATATTTAATCAAATAAAACAAAGAAAGCTTTTAAAGAGACGCAAAGCAGGTAAATTTTCCACGTTTAAAACGTGTGTAAATGTTTTTTAATTCGATTGATTCTCCCTTTACTGACTCCCATCGACTCTTATTCATTTAATTAATCTAAAGGCATTTCCAACAGAGCATGCTCTCATAAAATTACTTGGTAAAGTCAAAAGGTCATTTGAAACTCGTCAATATACAATTGCTGACTTTATCGACTTATCTAAAGCCGTTGACACGGTAAATCACTCAAAAATTCTAAAAAATAATAAGATATTATGGAGTTTTTGATTCCTACTTTCAATTGTTTGAAATTTACTTAAACCAAAGAAAACACTGTTTTTATATCAATGGTCTAGCATCAAAGAATCTTGATAAAATCTGTGGCGACCCCTAAGGATCAATTTTAGGTCCTCTTCTTTTCTTGGTATACATAAATTATTTACTTAAGACTTCTCTCAGCTTAATTTTACTTCTGCTCTTGGGTTTTTTCCTCAGTTACAAGTTCAAATTAAGCCTTTAAGCCAATGGACAATATTGACGTCTTAAAGATATCTCGTCATGGTTTGAATGCAACAAATTATACTTGTTAGAGAAAACTAATTACAGTATTTTTCATTTAAAAAAAAAAAGTTTAGAATATGCTATAATAATGATTCTTCTCTGTATATGGAGAACTCTCAATTGGAAAGAAAAAAGTCATCAAATTCCTGGGCGTACTCATTGTAGAAAATATTTCACCGGAATATCAATTGAATTTGTTATTTCAAAAATTTCTCACATTATTGGCATTTTATACATTAATCTAGACATATGTTAAGCAAAAACTTATTTAAACAACTCCAGATGTCCAAATAAAAGTGGTTGATGGAGCTGCCTTTGTGAATATTGACCCACCAAAGACATCAACTACATTTGGAAACTAATGCGAAGATTTAATTCTAACGATCTTCAACGCATAAGTAAGTAATTAAGTAAACTTTATTTAATGCTGTGTAAAATATATTTAGCCGTAGTTTTCACATATTATAAAATACAATAACACTAACTAAATCCAACAACATAAATATAGAGAAATAAAAGAAAAATGTTAAAATGGAAATTTTTTTATGCAATCAAAAGATTATTTTGTGGTTTGCTTACATATTTGGAATGTTAAGGTGATCTTACTTACAGTAATAGAATGCAAATCTTAAATAAAATCATTTGATTTGTTTTAGTTGTGTATAATTGGGTGTGTTTCAGAAACCAATTTAAAAAAAATAAAAAATATTCGGGTAAAAAAGTTTCAGAATAAGCAAAAATCGCTGCACATTGTAGCTCAAACAAAAATCATCATACATCCTTCAAATTTTTATGGCATACTCTTGATAAGTAGATAGAGGGTCGTCTGCGAGAACAATTTTCAGATAGGTATAATTGAAATAATGCAATACTTACATAACGACTAATTTCAGGTTTTATTTTTGACGTTTACAGACTAATTTAGTGTTCAAGAAAATCTATAAATGCTTGTTAGAGTAAAAATGTGATGTAAAACACGTAAAATGTTAATATAAAAAAGAAAAAAAAAAAGAACCAAAAAAAAAACCTAAAATAATCCTGCACTATAAATGTCTCCTTTTTTATCATTATTTTTGTCTTTAAAACCCTTAAGCTTGTTTTGAAACTTTTTTCATCATAATTTTATGTATCTCCTTTGACTCCTTTATATGACTCCTTTGATTTATAATCTATTATACCCATTCTCTCACTACCTTCTAGTATACAAAAACTTTCTGTAAACTTTCCTGAGTAAACTTTACAACCTCATAGAACATTACACTACAAAAATATTCAAAAATCATATGTTATGTATTTTTATATTTTCTATATAATATTTCTTACAAAGTGCTGGTCCAAACATTTTTTTTTTCGGGCTTGTTTCAGGAAATAAAGGTCAAATTTGGTAAAAACGTTGAGTTTTGTAGAATAAAGAATAGTTATCAAAAACGTTTCAAATTTTCAGAATAGATTTCTAACAAGTAAATAAATGTCCTGTGATAAAATAAAGATCATTGAATGTTTATACCTTAAATTGTACTAGAAAAGCAAAAATAGCTTGAAATAGGTTAAAAATGGACATTTTAAGTAGATTTTACGTACAAAAATTTAAAAATCTTATCTCAGGACACAATTTTTGTATGAGCAGTGTTTGCTGAAAATTTCAAGAACTTTTTCCAAAGGTTTTTAAAAATTATGAACAAAAAACAATCAAGTTCAAACAACGCCTCCTTCTTCAACAGTGTTTTTTGGTCCCCAATACCTTTACACTTATTTCTTCTAGATACTTTGGTAATTTTTGGATCTATAATCCATGATACGCATTAGGCTCATAGTCTTCATATGTAATCTGGTTGCAGATAACATTCAATCAAAACGAACTAATTTCACGGTTAATAAAAATGTAGTGCCATGAATAATCTGATGCAGCATCTTTGTTACACTGTAGTAAAAAACTTAACAGTTTTATCCAGGGACAGAAAGAAGTTTATTGAAGAGGTGGTTTTACCAATAGAATTTTAAGCGTTCATGTTCTTGAGGGCATCATAGTATGGGGGTTCTCTTCAAAATACACCGCATTTTTAAATATAAATGCTTTGTTAGGACCTGCTAGTATTCTTTCATTAATCGACTTTTTATTATGATAGTTTTACACTAAAAAGAGGATTATTCTAATCGTGCATAGACTAAAAACACTGCAAAAACATTCATCAACTTTGATAGACAAAACCCATGTTATTGTCTTTTAAAATATGTTCTGTAAGTTTTCATTTTTACTTTTATTTTCCCTGAAGGTATGTCTAAACTCTAACTGCCTGCTGATATGAGGGTCAATCAGTGTGCTGCTGCACATGCATTTAGGTTCTGCAGTGTAACCAACCAAAATTAAATGTCTGACATCTTTAAAATTTCTGAAAATAGAAGAATCCCTATACGCAACAGCTATCAAACGTTAGATAGATATACCCTTAAGAATATCTGCTATTGGAAAAAATTGTCTGTCATTAAAAGGTCTCTTTATGGGACAGCCTTTCTAATTAATTAAACCAATCACAAACTAGAACTTTTTTGAACATAAGACCAAGGAAGCATTACCTCTCTGAATGCAGTTCGCAGATCTAATAAATTAAGACTACAACTTTGTAACATAAAAAATTGGACTCATCAACAGGGGAGACCTTGCCTGAGTGAATATCTTGCAAGAAAGCTTCCTATTGTTTACTCAAAAATTTATTGTACTTAATTTAAGTAATATATTTAATAATAAATAAATAAATATAATAATAAATAAATGAAGAAGTTAAGAGCTGAGTAGGATTTTTGTTTTTTCTATACTCTTCCCTTACTTTCAAATTAATAAATATTTGTCAATTTACCAACCATAGTCAATCTAAACATCCATAAATCAAAAAACTTTGCAGCACGCCCAACCATAGTGGGAGAAGGGGAGGGTGTGTGAATAGGGGATAAGGAGGGTGGAAATGGTGGAGGGTGCTAAATATTATAATAAAGATTTCGACTTGCTTGAAAAATATCCTAAATCCATTCCTGCGCTTAAAATGTTTTTAGAAATACTTTAAAAAGTTTCACCAACTATCCTGTACCACTCATTTTAGAAAAGTTGTCCACACCAACAGTGAAAGTATTAATTCCAACGGAGTATCATATAACACTTAATAAAACAGTTAAATACAAGATGTTATGAAATAAATACTTAAAATTGATAATATATTCGTATAAAATTTCATTTTATTTCAAAGAAAAAGAATAAAGGTATAACATTTCTGAAAATTTTATGTCTTTATTGCGCAACAACTTGGATTTATCAAAAACAAATACAGTTGTGCAAGCTTTTCGAGAAGAAAAAGCTTTTAAAATTAATGCACTTCTACGTGAGTTGGAAGGGCGTTGCACTTCCACGTGAGTTGGAAGGGCGTTGTACTTCTCCGTGGGTTAGCAGGAAATTTTTTTTTTTTTCTTTTTTTTTTTTAAGATATATAAAAATAGCGAATTCAAGATGAGGCAAGTAGAGCAAGTTTTCTTACACAGCCCTTAGAATGTAATTTCAATTAACTTCTATTCGAATGTTAATTTAATAGTTCAGAATATTTATATTTTGAACTAAAGCTTAAAAAGAAAATGAATGATTACTGTTTTTGCAAAAAAAAGTTTTAAAATAATTTAGATATAAATATAAACTTGGATTAAAAAAAAAAAATATGTTTAATATGCAACAATGATTCAAGGCGCGCTGCAGCCATTACACGTGTAATTTTATAACAGCTAAACACGTGACTACTGCTCATAACAACAACAGCTGCACACGTGACTACTGCTCATAACAACAGCAGATGCAGCCAATAAGTAATAATCAAACAATATTAACACAGACGTTTTTATGCAGCAGCTTTCCATGTTTTTCTTTGTATTTTTAACAAAACTCACTGATACATCCGATGAGAAGCATTTAGAAATTAAATCAAGGGAAAAAAATAAAACCTATGTTCAGTTAGTTGACTCTGCAAAACTCATACTGCCAGATTTACTGCCAAGAAACCAAGAAAAATAATTTTTTTGCTTTTTGAGATTTCTAGTTTTCTCGAAATTATAAAATAGCGATGAAAATGGTACAAGGGATTATGAGAAGCCACAATGATTTCTACTCACTTCTATGGAATACCACATTTTTCGAAAAAATTCGGTTAAAAAACAAATAATACAATGAATAATTAATTTATTACCAGCATTGTTGTTATTACCGGCAGAAAATTGTCGTTACAAAACTGAAATATACCCGAACTTCTTTAAGACATGTCCATGGTGCAACCACTCACTTGACACTTGAGTCAACAAAAGTGAAATGAAAAGGGTCATAAACTAGTTAAGATTAGTTCAATAATATGCATACTTTTTTCGTAGTTCGTAAACTTCTAACATAAAATAACAGAAACATAACACTCCTTTTAAATTTAAGTGCACATTCCATATTTAAGTTAGATTATAACTTATCCCTTGCAAAAATGGCAGTATGATATTATTCTGATAAGCAACAACTAATCTTCGATTTCAGTCATTTATGTCCCGATGAAATGCTTTTCAGAGCGGGGCTGGCACTCTTTCATTAACTTGAGCCATTGTGTGGTGGTTTAGAACTCAATCCTTCTTTAAACCGTCGATAAACAACCAGGTATTTGCATGGTGGTTTGAAAATGAGCTTGAGAATCTGTTATGCCCGCCTATTGTACCCGTTATTTGTTCGTGGCCGACCATAGTGAACTTAACGTTCCACAAGGTATGCAGAAATTTGGCAAGAAGGAGTCTTTCGCGCCTCAATTCGCTAACATAATTTGTTTCGAAATAATCAAGAACTACTTTTTCTTGATTTCCTGCATGGTTACATAGTTACATGGTTGCATGGTTACATGGCTGCATGGTTACACAGTTCATCAGAAGCTCAGATGGTATCAGCTACAGGCACAAAGCTGAATGCACTAATCATTCTAATGTTAGTTCTGAGCAGATTGTCAGTTAAAAACTGTTATGTTAGAGTCTTGCACACGTTTGAAAATGCTTTTGCTTAGATGAAGCAAACAACCCTTTGCGGGACACCTGGATAAATTTGCCCGAATGCATTTACCATTGAATGTTCGAAATCAATCATAGCACTGTGTGGAATTACGTGGTTAGTTATTGCTAGAACTTCGTCAAGAATAAAGCGGTGACCATTTGCGCCAATCAAATTTTATTCTGAGAAGGCTGTGGAAACATGCAGAAAACGTCAAGGAAGTTATTTATTTGTTACAAAAGTCAAACCATCAGACACTGACAAAAATTAACTTTTAGCATCAAAGCTAAAGTCCAATCCTATAAGCTATAAAATTGATTTTGTTTTTTTTGTTAATGACCACCGAACAAGCGAGATCAACTTTATGGTTTTATATGCGATGTGGTCTCATAAAAACTTCAATTGCATACGACGTAATACATTCCTTTATTATCAAACCTTCAAAATCACTCCTTTTAAAGATTTTCAAAGATCCAAATCTCCCAGAACTTTTTGTGTGAATAGTTAAATATTTTTGTTACTTTTACATTAAAGTCTTGACATGACATGACCTTAACATGAAAAAGAAAAATTCAAAAAATACTGCAAAGTATTTTCAAGTGGGTTTCGTCGAAGTGTTTCTTTCATTTCCGTTGTGCTAGAAAAACTTTAATTGTGTAATTTTTAAATTTCGTTCAGAATTTAAGTTACTTAAAAGTTTTAATTTTATGAACAACCATCTGTAGGCTTTTTGGAGCCTTCCCCCGTGCCATAAAGCATCTGTACCCGTCCATGTTTTGAGCTCTATTTTTTTGACACCTCCTCCCCATTCACTGTATACTCATAAATGTACATTATTAAGAATGGTAAATAAATAAATAAATAAATAAATAAATAAATAAAGAATGGTAAGCATGTTAAATAAATTGTTGGGTAATTACTGCAGTGCTATAAAAAATTTTAAACCGATTTTTTCGTTTCTACTCAAATAATTTCGTTTTTGCTTTCTTTTAAGTATTCTCCTAGGCAGTAGCAACTTTTAAAGATCATTAAGGAAAATCCTTGTTAAAAAAAATGCTTTCTACAGGAAAGTTAAGTAGTTATCCACGAATCCTCATCGAAACTATAACTACATTCAAATATTTGTTTATCGTCACTTTAAAGCTAGTTTATCTGGCAGATTTTTCAATTTAGTGAGCTTAATGCTATTCAGTCGTTGACTTGGAGGTTTCATTAAAGCTTTTACCGCTCTTTTCCCCATCTATTTTGTTGACCCTTTACCCCAAAAGGTGAAGTTAAAATTCTTGAAAATAAAATTTAAGCTGGGGAAAAACTTTACCGTAGAAAAAGACCAAAATATTAGTAAGATTCCAATAGGACTGCTCTTATCTAAAGAATAGGTAATAGGAGGTTTAAAAAAACTTTGATATAGCTTAAATTCCCGGAGAATGCAGATTGGTGACAAATTCTCTATGCGTAATGGCAGAAATATTTTAAAAAACTGCCTCTTCCCTGGTGTTGTATTTACAACAAAATTTGAAAGGTTATACTGGAAATTTTAGTGAAATACAAATAATAAAGATCAAAGTCTTTCTCAAGGTTTTAAACATCCCATTGAAACTACTTAAAAGGTCAAAACATTGCATTCTTTGAAATTACTCAGTTTTATTTACAAAAAGAACTTCAATCGTATTTAGCTGCAGGTAACTATTCTTCCAACCATTAAAACAATAAACATGCATAAATCAAAATTCAGCGATGAGGATGAGTTACATAAGCTATCAGCACAGCAACGCGACTAAAATTAAAGATAAATTACTCTTTTATAATATAAAGAAAATGCAGTGCAGGTGCAAAATCATGTAATCAACCTTATATTTGGTATTTAGGAATTTTCAGGGCGTTTGAAGGGAATGAAGCTATTCAGAGAAGGCGATATCTTTGCTTTTTCGTGGTAAAAGTTTTATCAAAAATGTAAACTGTTTTGTTTAAACTTGAATGTGGTATGGTAGAGAAATATCTTAATGCAAAAAATTCTCAGTTGCAAATATTAGTCACCTCAAGGTATGGAATAGTTTGGTTATAGATTTCCGATAAAATTTTGCAAGATATCTGTGGCAATTACAACCAGTCACGTCTGGTAATTACAACCAGTCACGTCTGGTAATTACAACCAGTCACGTCTGGTAATTACAA
>JAUZNK010005570.1:0-20852 GCA_035046665.1 Euphysa ruthae
TTCTCATTTTTCCCGTAATAGATGCATTCTTCATTTTCAGCTTTCACAGATGCCTGGTAAATGGTAGAATGTGTTTGTTAGGCAGTTTCCATTTAGCGGATAGTTTTCTTTGTTTTGACAGTTAAATTTTTTCTCTAAATCAACTGCTTTATTTAAAATTTTAATTATATGTTGTCCTATTGTTTGTTTGATGTTTGGGGTGCATGAGTAGCTTAATTTTAGGGTACTTCTATTGAGGAGTTAGTGATATTTTTTTTTTATGGAAGTGTTTTGTAATTAGCTTAAGAAATGTGTTTCTGACGTCAGTTTTCACGTTTTTGCTATATGGTGGGTTAAACCATATTATATTTTGTTTTTGTCTCCTAGTGTGTTTTGGTTAGTCTATTTGATACTCTAAGTTTATGTCATAATTACTATCTTAAAGTGAAGTTTTGTAAACGTCTTTTGCCATGCTAAATGCTGTTTTGTTAGAAGAAATTTCAGAGTCTTTGTTAATCATCTCGGGTAATTCTTTTATAATTTTTTATGGGTGATTGGAGTTAGTGTTTATGTAGAGGGGTTTATTGCCAGGTTTTTAATAAGGGAAATTCAATTTTGTTTTGAGGTTAAATTTCACATCTAGGATATCGGTTGTTATGAGGTTGGTTTTGATTTTGATAGTTAAGTTTTCATTCTTAAAAATTTCAATAATGGCCTTTTTAGTTTGTCCACTTTTTGTCGATGATATTGCGAGCTCATCATCACCGAAATATTCTGTTTATCTGTGATTTGAGATAGTTTGTTGAGTAGGTGTAAGCTAACAAGTTAGCAAACCTCTGCACCATCAAAAATCCCCATGGTGGCATTGAATAAGGTGCGTTTTTGTCGAATAACAGAGATTTTCTTGACAACTTTGGCTTTGATTGTGTCTTTTGCGGTGATTATGATTGTTTGGGCATATTATATGTATCAATCGAGCAGTTCATTTGAAATAGAGGACTAGAATTCCACAATTTTGAACGCTAAAAACTTACTTTTTTGTTTGTTTAGTATGGCTTTAAACCAATTTATGACCATTGTAGTGTTTCTCCATTGATTTAAGTTTGTTAGTTCTTGTAGAGTTTTGTTGATTTTTTGTAGCATTGTCTTGCTTATCTTTCCAATTTTGCTTTTTGAAGGGTTAATGAGCCTACATTTAGGGTTTGTTTTAAAGTTTTTGGTATGTTTGTTATTTCATTTTTGGGTTTTTTCTGAAATTCGTATTTAAATTCCTAACTAGATTTTTTTTTAACTAAAAGGCTGATTTATTTTTAGATTATCTTCTTTTTTACCAGTGGGATTTTTGGATTTATTTGGTTTTGCAGATTCACTGGAAGACAATTCTTTTGAACAACTGTGCATTAACGCTGCAACTGAGCAGATTCAGTTTTACTATGTTCAACATGTATTCGCTTGGGAACTGGTACGTTAATTAAAGTTAGTTTAATACAGGGTTTAGATTTCCTTGTTTGACCATGGATTGGAGTAACTTTAGTTCTTGGGGAGTGCAGAAAATATTGGGCATGCATCAAGTGCTACCAACCAACCTTTTAAAGCAAACTTACCTATTAAAGCAAACTTTTTTGATTTTCTAAAAATGCCTATTTATTTTAATTAGGCAGAATTTTCAAAATTTATATATTTATATGTGCATTTTAAAAATAATTTTCTACAAAATTTAGGTTTCAGTCTAAACGTCCTTAAAGTTAAGCGTTTATCTGAGGCTGCCTTCCACAAGCTTATAATTATACAACTTTAAATTGCAAAATTCCTGAAAATGGAGAAATAAGTGAAAAATGCTGTTTATTAGCAGAATTTCATAACAAATATTGCCTCAAAACCAATCATAATTTATCTGGAAATCACACCTCTTCACAGCATTTTTCTATTTGTATTAGGAAACTTTTTTCAGTAGTTTTGTATCAATTGCTACTATTTACATTTTAGTTTTGTTATTATGCTTGAAGGGCATTTAAAGCCCAAATTATCACTTTTATATTATTGTTATTTTTTAGCTTGAATACGAACAAGAATTAATCGAAGCTGATTTACCAAGTTATATTTGCAACAAAGATTGTATTAATTTGCTTTTAGAGGTATATCAATTTCAATTTTGTTTTTTGATTTTTATTTAAACAGTAATATTTGTGTAGCTTCCTTTTTTCTATTAATTCAATCGCTTTATCATTTTGTTTTGGTAAGTCAAAAGAAGATTTAAAGAGATTTTTTTTCTTTAGCGCTAGCTCTCTACAACTACAATCCAGTTTGTGTGCAAAGTTCTTCTTCCATTATATTAACTTCCATTGCCATAAGTTTGATTCAAAGGGTATTATTTTTGCTAGACAAAGTCAAAATGTTCCTTCATTTATACCTTTATGACTGTTTGCCATTATCTTTGTTTTGATATGAATATCAGGGACAAAGCTATTTCAATCAGCTGGCAGTTATTTTGTTGTCAAACGACCCCGATAATGAATAACAGCACAATAACAAAAACATTAACACAAAGATGCCATTTTTGTGTTATGTTGTTTAAAGATATTTGTTTTGATAAACAGGTCTTACACAAACTAAGAGAGATATTGGTTGACATTAGACTTGAAGGATTGGTGATCGAAATCCGAAGGAAAGCAATGAGAAGGCAGAGCGCTTGACACATCAGCAGTGTGTGTAAATAAGCCTGATGAATAAAAGTTTCTGTGAAATTTAGAGATCTGTACTGTTAAAGGATGAGAACAAGTGAAAGCCTTGTGGTCATTGAGAAAGGTTTAAGTGAAGGTCTTACTCCTTTCAAAGCATCAGAATAGTCTCCATGGAAATACTTATAGAAAAGAGACAATGAGGCTGCATTTCTGTGATGGGAAAGTTATTAAAGATTTGAATAAAGATCAGGGCCAATAAGGTTGTGTATACGTTTCTGAATTCAGTCAAGAAGATGTCGAATATAGCAGAGGCTTCAGCGCAAAGATGGCAGCGATATTCCATACATGGTGGAATGGTAGCCTTTAAAATGTAAAGTATATTCTTGGGCAGAAGAACATGTTGTACCAGGAATAGATTCAATGTAAGAGCTCCAAGAGAAGTTATTTGAGAATGTTATTAGGAACATCCACATATATGGAAAGATTGCAAAGAATAACATAAAGCAAATCATTAATGCAAATTAGAAAAACAGTAGGTCTCAGAACAGAACCTTGAGGGACACCAGAGTTTACAGAGAAACAGTTTGTTGATTGTAGTAGAGACATGTATGATTTATTGTGGTTTTCTTGAGAGATTTTGCGAGCTAAATGCAGATTGTCTTGGACATAAATGCCAAAGCCATGCTTGTGAATAGATGAGTCCTTGCGATTGATAGGAAAGTAACCAGATACAATAAAGTCAGACAAACTTATAGAAGGCTCAAAAGATTCAACATTACTGAAATTACTGCGAAGACTACAAATTTTTGGTGAGCAAAAGAGATGCAGGTTTGGGTGATGTTTCACAGCCTGACTTATGTTTACTAGTTTACTAGTAATTGAAAAGAGTTTAGTTTCCTTTTTACCAGTCGGCAATCAGGAAATTACTGTCTTGGTATCCTCAAAAGAGACAAATAACAAAGACATAACTGATATGAGATTCATTTACTCATCAGACAAACAAAGACAAAAACATCAACTAAGTCATGAAACTTCCTGCTAATTATTTCAAAAACTTGTTATAAATAAATTTTTGTATTGAAAAGAAGCTGGAATGATACACGCTCAAGTTATGAACTAGAAATCTTCTTAGTTGTTCTTCAAGGAAAAAAAACTTATGTTAATAATTTGGAGTTGTTATATGAAAAGTATTATAAGAACCATGAAATTTCAAAAACTGAGAATAACCCATGTATATCCCCAATAGTTTGATTCCTGCTATCTATTTTGAAATCAATATCATTAAGGAACTTTTAATTAAAGCATTTTTCTATTTCCTTAAGCAGGTAAAAAATTATTGAATGCACTTCATGAACTTTGGTTATTGATGCTTGCTAAAGCAAATATGCTACTGTTAAGAATTTATGGAAAAGCAATATTATATGTCATTTTCTAAATTGTAAAGATACTACTAATATTTCATAGAAAGAATAGAAAGATTCATTGTTTTTATTGGACAGTGTTACGAAACTATTGTTATTTAAGACCTGGTAAACAGGCATTTGAGATGATTACTTCATTGCCAAATTTTAAAATATCAGAGCATGTTTTCTTTTACCTGGTCCAAAACAAAAATAAAATTTGCAATCAATTTTCTTCTTAGATTCGTCATTGTGATCAAAATTATGAATGATGCCTTGCTTAAATTCACTTACAAATTTTAAAAATTAAAATGGAAGTTTCTGTAAATTACTGAAAAATAATCTACCGCATTAGAAACTCCTTCTTACTGTATGAAAGGAGATAAATCAGGAGGCTGGGCATTCAAGCAATAGTAACTTAGTAAAATTCATAAAATGTGAGTTTTTACCTTTTTGAATTTTGAATGTTATATCTTGATAAATTTTCTAATGTAAATGATTATGAAGATAATCAAAGGATCATTGAAGCAACTTATTGAAACTTGAAGAGCTTCGGTAGCACACATAGTAAGGAATTAAAAATTATCAAAATGTCATCAGCCATTATTATACGCTAAAAAACAAATGATAATGTGTCAATTAAGTTACATTTGATTTTATATCAAAATTCAATACAAGGATTATAATAAATTTAGCATAAATAAGGAAGATATTTGATTATATTATATGATATAATTATATAATTTTTATTTAGAAGCCCTCAGGTTTGTTCGCACTATTGGAAGAGGAAAGCAAATGCCAGCAAGCTGATGACAACACTCTTCTATCAAAGTTTAATGCACATTGCAGTGAAAACCAGTGCTATGAGGTTACTAATAACAATAAACTAACATTTGCTGTCTTGCACTATGCAAATAAGGTTACTATTATCATTTTTTTTTTTTTTTGCCTATGAATTATTTTTCAGTGTTTGTGTATTTTTGTATGTTTGTATATTGTGGAATTGGACCAGTGGTTAAGTAGTTGTATTAGTTAAAACAATTTGCTTGGAAAAAGAATTGCTTTAATTTCATTTTAAGAATTTAAACATGAGAAATGACTTGGGTCTGCTCTGTCATAATGTCAGAAAATAGTATTGGTGAAGCTGAAGCAAGAGTCCTATGAATCCATGCATGTTTGTTCGTTTGTTAACTCGTTCGTCTGTAATGCTTTTGCTCAGTAACTATTCATCATTATTTTTATATATATTTTTTTGGTAATTAGACCATAAGGAAGAGAATTGACAGAGAAAATTATTCTTTGGTACTGGGCCCAAATTTGCATAACCGACATATTGCCAAGTAACTAACGTCTTCATCGGCAAAGCACAAAATCACCTTGGCAATATTTTTTTTTGTTATATTTAAAAAATTTAAAAAAATATATATTTATTTTGATACTTTTTAGATATAAATATAAGATTATTTTATATACCGCAGGAAAATTTTAGTTAGGCTGGCGATTTATCATATCTTTGTAATTAGTCAAATTGTGCTTTGTTATGTTGATAGATTTTAGGTTAATTTTGATTTATTTTTGGAACAGTTTTTGAGCAGTTTACATCATGACCCCTTTGTGACCTGATGTGTTAAAGTAGCCATGATATTGCAGTAACAATTTAGAGTACTTAACCATTTTGTAGCAAGCTGCTTCTTAGATAAATGCCATAGTCAATTTGATTCGAAAAACAATATTTATAAATAACAACTTTTTTGAATTATACAACTGATAATCAAAGAACTGATAACCTGTCTAGATACAACAAATCTGCTCTGTTCATACATTCGACATGCTTTGTATGAATTTTTATGTATGAATTGTTTACACAGTACAGAAGTAGTGCCCTGCGAACTGTTTTACTTCAAAATATTAGACAAAAATATTGGACTATGAACTAACATACCAAGATTAAAGTGTTATGAAAACAAAAGGACATTTTTCATTGATTCAAAATCATAATTTAGTTTCGTTTTTTAATTTTAAAAAGTTGAAAAACTTTCTTTTCTAGGTATCTCCAGCGTAGATGCTTTTGATTAGAATTAGCAATTTCTCCATTACGTAAGTTAGAAGAGCGTTCAATTAAAATTTAGTTAAGCGTTGATTTTATTGACCAAAAATGGCATTTTTGAAATCTTTGCTTTTAATATATGCAAAGTTAGGAGACCATAAAGATCTTCTTTATTTTTGACTAACATATCTCACTTGTTAAAACTGATATATGTGTATACTGAGTGAAATTAAATGATTTTCAAGCTCATTTTAGAAAATTTTGGTTAAATAACAGTTTAAACATGCCTTGGAAGAAGCTTACTATTATTCTTCTTGGGAAGTATCATTATGGAAGTTGTTTTAGTCTTTTATAACTTTTTTTGCATATAATATAGCACAAATGGATAGTAATAAGAATACTCCAAGACAAAGGAGTATTAAAGTGGATTTAAATATTTTTTTGTTTGTTAATGGGACAAAACCTTATTCATCTTTTTTGAGGAGTTGTTTAAAAAAGTAAGTATAAGAGAAAAACGTTATAGTTTGTATTTGATTAAAGAAAGTCCAGGGTCCATTAGCTAAGTAGAGGTTTCTTATAATTATGATGATAATAATTATGTTTGTTTATTCAGGATAAATAAGTTACTTTTCAGCAACATTTTCTGTTATCAATGTGGATTCTGTTTTGGGTAGTGGCTTAATTTAAAGCTCGTATTTGCACTACAATAAATCCGGCATTGAAATTTACTTTAATGTTGATTTGACTTAAATCTGATTGTTTCAGCATGTTCCCCAAAAATTTCGGGGTTTTAGAAAATATATATTCTGGTAGTTCAGGCATTTTGACTGTTTTGGAATCCTTTTTGTGCCGTTCAGCCGTGCTGAAATATGTCAAAGAATTTTTTTGTTTCCTTAATCAAATTATACTTTGATTTTTTTGTTATAAAATAACATTAATAATATTTTTCTGTCGGGCAAATTAAAAAAATCTATTTGATGATTTTTGTTCAAAATGTCTGTTTATTTGGAACATGTCAGCTCCAGAAGCTTTTTTAGGGTCTTATGAATCTATGTGTTTGTCTTTAAATTTGTCAGTCTATCATTTTTTTGGGTTAATTTTTTCGAAAACTTTATTAGTGTTGGTGATTGTGGTGGTGCTTAAATTGTATGTTATAAAATTTTATTCCTGGTAACTTGGGAATCTTAGAGTGTCAGTTTTTTATAAAATATTATCTGACCAAAAGCTGAAGACTCTTGTTTTGTGGATTATTTTGATTTTTCAGGCCCAGCTGTCAAGGAACATTTTTTTTACCTGGGGATCTAATAATATTCATTCTTTGCTGTTATTTCCAGGTAACTTACTCAGTGGAAGGTTTTCTTCAAAGTAATAACAATCAAGTTAATTCAAGCATAATACAAGGGCTACAAGGTGAAATTTATTTTGGAAAGGAACCTATACCTCGTGTTTTTTCTATAGTGCTGCATGCATTTTTGAGAAACAATCGATTGAAAGTTTGCAGAATATTTCTGTGTTAGGAATAATTTTGCAGAATGTTTGGAATAAGATAACATTTATAAAATCCTGATTGATTGAATTACCAATTATTTGAATTCGATAACACATAAGATCAATAGTCGTTGGAAACACTTCTTAACCATAGCTAAATGTTAGCTATTGTGAAAATGTTTTTTATATAACATATTTAAATACAGGAGCAAAACATTGGTGTGAGAAAACTGTAAATTCTGGCTGCTTGGTGAACTTAAAGGTTTAGCTTATGTGTCACCACTTTATGTGTCATAACTTGCAACATTGCACAAGAAATTTTCGGAAAGGAACCTTCCAATATGTTATAGTGTTTCATCAATTCTGACTTTTAAGCTTTTTCTTTGGCGGAGATTTTACAAGAGATTTTTTTTATGGAAAAAGGGAAAGGTGAAGAAATTCCTACAGTTCTCATTTATCTAAATTAATTCTATTATTATTATTAATAATTTTACATAAAAGACGTAAGTTATAATAATAAGTAAATATTAGTAATAATAAGAAAGAAAACGATCTCCTGCTTGCCATTCATGATAATAAATCTGAATAAAGCCGTGGTTAAGGCTTTATTCAGAAACTTTAAGTGCGTCATATTTTTTCTTCAGCTAGGGAATAAAAGTCCTGTGTGACCAATAAAATTAAAAAAAAATAATAAACTGACTGAATATAAACGACTGAAAAATGCCTCAGTTGTGGCCACAGTTCAAGATCAAATTATTTTTCCTGAGTCCATCTTTCTGTATAATCTAATAAAGGTTAACACATTCAAACATAATGATAAAAAACATGCTTATTAACATCTGCTTTTGTAGTAACCACTTCAAGGAAAATCGGCATTTTCGTAAGAAAGTTTTGAATTGCAAACTTTTGTAGCAAACAGCCCCAACCAAAGCTCATGACCATCCTTTGCTAAGTAAACTGTCTACACCAGAGTTTAACAGAGTTAAAAAGTAGTTTTAACCTGAGACTTATTTGGTAATTTATCTCAATTCAACGCAACTGCTGTTTCTAATTTTTGTATTTTTGTCTCCTTTTTTTTTTTTTTTTTTTTTTTTGGCAAAAAAATTAAATTCGCTTCATAAAAATGTTTTTGATTGTTAAGTTTTTATTTGAATTTTTGAGATTTAACTTATCAGGCCTTTTGATGTAAATTCATTGAAAAAAAAGTGTAATGCGATTTGAGTACAGGAAGAGGGCATCTTTTTAAAAACACCTGTTTTAAATACAATCATGCTCTCATAAAAAGTTTCATTATTATTATTATTTCTTGTAAGTTTTTTGTGTTACAGTTAAAAAAGAAAAGTGATAATTTCCATATTTTGAAAATTTGTTTTGAAACTTTTTTTTTTTTTTTAGGTAAGATCAGTCAGTTTGTTATGTAAAATTTTGAAATTATCTTTAGAATTTTCTTGGGAATTCCGATACTTCCTCAGAAACTTTTGCATGAAATTTTTTTGCCATTGTTTTTTGGACTTTAGATCATGTGATTATCCTGTTAACTTTTAAGGTGAAATTTTATGTTTTTTTTTTTTAAATTTAAATCTGATAATTTAAATTTATAAGCCTGATATTTTTTAATGATGTTCTTGCTTTTTTCAATTGCTAGGTTCCAGTGACAAATTAGTTAGCACATTGTTTATGTCTCATATGACAAAATCTGGACAGCTTTCATTTAAGTAAGTTTTATGCACATTTAAACCAATTTATAAGAGACTGTTCTAAAATTTATTTGAAATTTATATTTTTTATGTTATCTTTAAAAAACAAAGCCTTGTCTAAAGAAATGGTATAGAAAGTGAAATTTAAGTGAGGTGCTTATGATATTATATTAGAATACGCTGATATTGATTATACATTTTTATACCAAGATGATTGTTCTCACAAATACTAATTTAAAAAGTTGTGTTTTTTATGATGTTAAAATTAACATTTTTGTAAATGATTAAGAGAATTGTTTACTTTATAATATACTTTGACATCAACCACTGTATTTTCAAGGCGAACTTCTTCTTGTATGATATTGTTTTTTTATTTATCTCAAAAGCATTTAAGAAAATATTTATGCGAATGACATTCTTGTATTTTTGTCATATTTACGTGTTCCGAAAGAAAGTTATGAACTTAGCGAGAAATAATTTAAATAAAACAGCGAATTGAAAAGCTTGAAAATCATTTTTTTACAGGGTTGGTTCTGGTTTGACTTATTGTTGCCATGGTGATATAAGGAAACAATATGAAAGAAAACTGAAAAAAAGGTATATCTCACTAATTTCTATTTGTCCAATTTAACCCTATACGCAATTTAGGCAAAATTTGAATGCTATTTTTAAGCAAAAAATAAAACACTATTGACATTTATATTAGAGTGTTGAATTCAGTGAGGACTTATTTTTTAGCTTTTACCTTTGTCTTTGTTTTAAATCTGTCTGAACCTCTAAAACAGTTCTAAACCTACGGAACTGCCAAACTTTTTCTAAACAAAATTTTACAGAAAATTCAATAAAATTGCTCTACTGTCTATTAGAAGTCATTTACCAGTCGAAAATCGCCTTCATAGTGAAAGCATGTAAAACCCAAAATATTCTGGTACTAGGATATTTTTATTTATATATTTTTATCATGTTATGACTCTGTTATTTACATTTTTTTAGGTCTGATAAAGAAATAAACTGTAGCACAAGAAAAGCAAGGTACAGTCTGTTAAAAAATTCAAAATCATATTGGATGGACATTTTGATAAATCAACAAGCGATAAAATTTGTTTCAAATATATTTTAACAATAAATCCTATGAAAAATTCAAGAAACATGCAAAGTTTTAGGAAAAATTTTTTCTTTTAAACTAACTGCTCCTTTATGTATTCTGAATTATGTGGGATGGATGACATAAAAATCTTTGTTTTTGAAAGTGCTAGTATATTCTTCAGTTTTATCCCAAATATTCAAAAATCCTCAACATAAGTTATATATTTTAAAAACAAGGCTTTAAGGATTGGCTTGATAAATGCAGATTCACAAAAAACCAAATCTACTTTGTTGTATTAGTTAAAAAGCTCTTGCACAGAACTATGTTGGATGAACACATGTGGAACGGACAAAATGCAACAAATTTTTGACCCCCTGCATTTTTTTAAGAATTTGCTTGGAAGTCATAGGAAATTAATCAGTAGATCATAAAAAAAAAAAGAAAAGAAAAATTGTACTGTAGCATGGTTTCTAAATAAACATATTTGTACATCCAACATGATATATCTCAAAATATAAATATACCTTTAAAAACTTGATCTTATAACTTTAAAAAAAGAAAACTAATTTAAATCATATATTATCTAGTAAAAGATGTCTCTAATGTAAATCCTGTTGAGTGAAGAAAGAAGCTTAAGAAATGTCTATCCAAAATGATTGAAAAAATTTTAATTGTCATAAAATTCATTGTGATACCACTGTTCACAAAGTCAGTAACATATCCAGGAAGATACGTTTTCCCATGGAGACAACTGTCACAAATTTCATTCACACTAAACCCATTTTTTTTAATCAAAATGACCACAAGGATCAGTGAAGTCACCACTATAAAACTGGATGATTAGCAAAAAAAGACGCTGAGTGATGAACGGTACAAAGATTTCCATTTCAGACTTCTCAAAATTTAATCGTTTTTAAAACTTTATTTCTATTTCCAAGTTTCCAAAAAGCATTAGTGGCTAATATTTTCCTAACAAAATTATTTCCAAATATTTTCCTTAAAAATTTTTTCCTCAAAACTTTTTTTTTCAATTACTTACCTTAAATCCTTACTTCAAAATGTTTTCCTCAAAACCTCATCTGAAAATATTTTCCTCAAAAACTTATTTCCCAAATATTTTCCTCAAAACGTTATTTCCTAAAATTTTCTTTGAGAAGCTCTAACTCTCTGGAAAGATGGTTTTTAGTTATTTATTCCATCATGCTTTGATCTGAATTGCGCTGCACACCCATCACTTCATAAATGGATGGTCAACTTGTCATCTCGACAACTTTATATATCAAGGAATGCGCTGCTATTAGAGAGTAATCACTTGCTTCTGTTACGATGTTGTTTTCTGGAATTTTTTCTGTAAGTTTGTGTTTAGGCCTCTAACAAAAAGTTTTGTTTTTTGATATACTTCACATATACATACTTCATGAGGAATTTTTTGGTTCCATTTTATTTCCTTATGTTTTTTTAGGAATTCATACGTCTGCCGGGAAGTTAATTTTTTTTCAAACTTTGCCACAAAGGTTTCTGTAGCTTCAACTACATTTGAATCATTAGTAATATTCAAAATTTCCCACTGTAGTTTTTTCATTAACTAAAAAATACTGTAAGGAAGGTATACACATTAGAAACAAACTAATATATAAGATTTAAGATGCTGTTATCAATTATAAGATATCAACGCAAAAACACAAACATGTTGGATGGACTTCTTAAGCATGTGAGATGGAAATTTTGATTTACTTCAGGTCTAAATCAGACCATCAAGCTAAACCCAGACATTAAGTTTGAAATATGGGATGGGTGCAGGTAAGTAACGTTGATAAGTAAAAATGCTGAAAGACTAATTCTTCTCATGCACCAAAAAAAAAAAAAACTATATTTATGTAATTATGTCGGATATGCAAACAATTAAGCTGAAGGTAATTTTTTCAACTATAACGTGAAGATCATATTAACCTTTAGCTAAATCCATCTGGATTTCAAATGAAAATAATAAAATTAAAACGGAAAAAAAAACTTTGCCTTGTCGACCTCTAATGTCTTTGTCCATCCAACATGATAAAAAAAAAATAGTCCTTTAAAGAAATAAGCAAATTGATAAAATTTTTTTTTGTATTTTAAACCCATATTTTCTGAAAGCCTTATGGTATCTGATTTTGACTACTATAAAACTGTGTTTAAAAACGTGAAAAAGCAACAAATTGTGTTTCAATCTTTAATCTTTCTTTTATTGTGAAGCAAAACTAACAAACATTAAGCAAAGAATATTGATGAATATTTTATTTTCTTCAGGTTTTAAGTTCTGTAATAACAATCGTGTTTCTGCTGATTATTGTAGGTTTGATAACTCTTCTTAATTTTTAAGGCGTAATTTCGATTTCCCTTTCCACAACAGAAGTCTGCAAAATCTATAGTGTTAATGACATTGTCACTGGAATATTTGCTTTTATGTGCTACATAAATTGATTAGATAGCAAGCTTTATTCAAAACGGTGGATCTTTGTTGAATTGAGTTGAAATTTTTTTTTTTTTTTTTTTTGGATAAAAATGAAGAGAATATTTTTGAAGTGAATAATTTTTGCTGATGTTATTTTGAGGTATTTTGAACTAAGAACGACATGAATGAAATGTTTGTAAAAAAGTGGTGTGGTTGAAAAAATTTCGAAATTTAAATTAAAACTTGCAAGACATAAAAATTGGGTTGATTTATGAGCTTATAGTTTTTCATCGCTGCTTATCAAGGTTGCTTTTGCAATAAATACATTAATGAAAATCAGTCTTTACTGTAAGACTTAGGGTTTTAACATGCCAGTTTTTGATGCAGATAAGTCCGGTTGTGCAGTAGAAGGTGTACAGTAGAAGATGTACTGTAGAAGGCGACTATAAATCCCTGGTGGTAAGCTTCAAAACAATGAACTGATTCAGCAAACAGGCAATAACGATGAGTTTATTGTTAGAGGTGCTAAAAGGGAAAATGGTGACAGAGGTGTAGGTGGAGAGGCTACATAGTGGAAGAAGACTACACAGTGGTAGAGTTGCAGGACATGGCTCACACCCAAATTATGATGCAAATGATGAAAACCATAATCAATACCATAAAGTATGACAATTACTAATTAGAACTAATTAGAGACCTGTGTAAAAATTTATTTTGTCCAGGACGAAATATCAGTGTTGATGAATAGCTAATCCTTCAAAGGACTGCTACATTTCAAACGGTATATTTGTACCAAAAGAGCACACTTTGGCATTAAACTCTATGAACTGACAACATCCAACAGAATAACACTAGATCTTTTAGTATATGTCGGTAAAGGTATGTTTTAAAAAGAAGATGGGCATGAGGATATGCTTAGCACTGAGCAGATACCAGCTGCACTGATGGAGCCTTTTTTGGACAAATTTCATATACTCTACACTAATAGCTATTACACAAACCCTTCATTAGCAGCGTTCTTCTTAGGAACAAATACATACCTATGTGGGACAGTTCATACAAAGAGAAAAAATTTTCAAAAAAAATTGTTTAAGTTGCGATAGAGAAAGGAAATGGAGATGAATGATCCGCATATTGACACTTGTAAATATGACGGTATTTCAATCAAAGATAAATCAGGTAATAAATCAAAGTTTGTATAAATCTTGTCAATATTGGTTGACACAGAGAAACAGATAGAGAAGATTACCCTATTTACAACTGCCAAGAGGTATAAGAAGTTACCATTTTGAATGATTTCTCAAGTGGTTCTCAATGCACATAAAGTTTTCCAGCACAAGACTGTAAAACTAAATGTTACATTTATTTTTAGATACATTTATTTTTAGATACAATGGATAAAAGGCCAACCGAAAGATTTTAAGTATGCTATGCAACGAAACTATCCAAGAAAGGTCAAACGTTGAAAACCGCATGCGTTTGCCGATTTTCTCCATCATACCACACAGATATTGATTATTCAGCATTGTTTATGTTTACATGAATTGACATCAAATCTTATCTTCAGATAATATATTTTTTGAAGTCATATTTCTATTTTTTTTTTTTTTTTTTTTGGAGCATCATATGCCATGTCAGACACTGAATTGATATTTGCCTTGTTTGGTGAATATGATAAGTAAAAGATTACCTTCAGGGTAGTCAATATGTTGAAAATCACTACAAAGGCTCATTCAATACTTATTTAGGGACTTTCTCATTTAGGGACCTGACTTATTAAATTAAAGATTATGGATGAAATAGATTATTAAGATTTACCTAGTTAAAAATGATAATGGTGGCATAAATAATATGTATTCGCAGTAAATAAAAGGAAAACTTCCACTAATGAAATATAGCATCTTTGCTAGAAAAAGACTGGGAAAACAAAAGTTGCGAAGGTCAAAATGGAAAGGACTAATTAGGGAACTATAAAAATTTGCTTTTAGAAAAGGTACTAAAGAGGATAGATGTTTTTTTTTTAAGAAAAATTTTATTGTAGTGCTTCATTCTTTAAAGAATATGCTAGGATATAAATCTGTTCTATAATGTTAATAAAGAATATAAATGTATGTATGCATGAAGCTTCTCATCTAGTTATTCTTATCTATATACTGAATAATTAGACATCCAATTTAATATTTTGCTTACTTTTAGTCGTTTAAAACTAAAGAAAACACTTACGAAAAGAAAACAGAAACAAACTGGAACTGTAGGAATGCAATTTCGTGTAAGCATATATTTAAAAAGTTTTGAAAAAAAATGATTGAATTTTTTAAAGAGAGTTTTGTGATTTTGGCTTTTGACATAATATCCTGGCTTCAAAACAAAAATGCTTTCCATCAGTTTTCATTTATAGTTTTTCTTTAACCTAAATATTTTTAACCGGTGATATTTATAGATTCCATTTCTAAAAATTGAATTTATGAATCTTTTTTTAATTTTTACATTATTTTTACATTACATTATGGTAACTGATAATATTACCTATTAGGTCCTTTGTGTATTTATATTTCTTTAAACTCTTGGTGTTGAGGTTTGATATGTTATAAATTGTAGTGTGATCAACAAAAGCAAATGTAGAATGACAGTCTATAATGGTTGAATTTACAAGTCAATTTTTTAAAAATATCAAACCCATTCCAGTGTTCATGATGCTTCGTAATCATAATCATCATGAGGCTATGAATAATTGGGCTTTTCAAAGTTGCACTATATAAACTGCTCATAAAGCCTTGAAATTTTTTTTGTATTTCTTACAACATTTAAATCATTTCACAATGCATATCTTTTAGTTTAAAAGTCTATTTTCAGAGTTAAAAAATTTAAATTAAGAAATAGTCAGTGCTCAAATCTGCAAGATATTTTAACAATATTCAGAGAAAATACGGAGGCAAATAGCTAGTGTTAACTGAAAGGAGCTCGGAATATGAATCCAACAAGCCTTCTGGCTTTTTTCTATAGCACCAGTAAAATATGCTTTTAATGAACTTTTAAATGACTAACTAGTTAAATTTTGTGGAATATTTTTATATATGTCTTAATGTTCAGTTCCAAAAACAGAATAGAACAGCATTCAAATTTTGTAAAAACAGCACCAAGCATAAGTAAACAAAAACTTACTAGACTGCTTAACAGCAATTGGGAATTCTTAGACTTTATTAAGTGCTAAATACAAATGAGCTAAAAACTTATAAACCACAATTTCTGAAAATATTAAACTCTAAGTAAGCTATCATTACAAATAACAATCTCTAGAAAATAGTCACAAATAGCAAATGCTGTTTTGGAAATAAGGTATTAATTGGATAAAATTGTTTTATTATTTTGTGACTTTTGATTTAATCATTTTTAAAACAAACATGTTTTTTTTTTGAGTTATTCCTTAATGATGTTTGTTGTTTTCATTTCTAGAACATAAAGAGAACCAATAACTGTGAATAGTTTTTCAAATATTAAAAATAATTTTGTTTTAGAAATAAATTTTATTGTCAGGAGTACTTAGATTTTGAAAGTTATCAAACTTTACAAACTGGATAACCAGTGTTGAAAATTAAAAGTAATAAATGATAAATAATATTAAATTTGTAATAGACTTTCTTGGATAATTCTGTGGGAGATTTTTGGATGCTGGGATAATTTTTTTGTATGTTGCTTATGTCTAAAAATAAAACTTAGAATGTAATTTTTTATTTTTTATTTTATTTTTTACTGAAAAATAAATTAAGCTTTATAGAAATGTCCTTTTATTTATTATCTATTTAATTTACATTGTGATTTTAACTAAACTGATTGTTTGCAGTAACCTTTTGTGATGGGAGTTTGAAACAGTAATTTGCTTACTGCATAGAGAAATTTAAATGCCAAGGTTAAACCCTGTACTAGGATTTTTCATTTTTTGCTTTTTACTGATCTTAATTAAAATTTAGACAATGTTTTTGACACATTTCTAGACCGGGATGTAATAAGTTACAGGTGTTTTTCATGCAGCTGTGTATAATTCCTGAACTCTGGTACCTTCAGAATTAAGATTTCCAAAACTTTTACTGTAGTTGATATTATACAAATCTAGCAGTTTATTTTGCAGCACATTTATTAAGATCATTTATTTTGATGAATAATTGGCTGGTTCTTTATATAAATTACTGGGTAGGCTTGTTTACAACCGTTTGTTTACCTTTCCTGAGAGTTTGACTTAGGGAGTGTTTGCACCAAAAATATTCATATTTCTAATATACGTCTAATATTACAAATTAATTTTAGATTTAGTAAAACACTTTTCGAAAAAAGCTTTTATTTGTAATTTTGTGCTGATATCAACCTGGCTGAGCTACTTCCCATATCGAATGTATTATTTCAATTATTTTCAATTCCATTAAGAATTAATATATTATGTTGATGTAAAATCATATTTTTATCTGGCTATGATATTATTACATAGTGAAAATTGTTCAAAAATGATTTAACACTCTTAGGTCTGACAAATATCTCATGCACCACATTCTGCTGTCATCTTTTGTGTGTTCAAGTCAAAATCGGAACTTTAACTTGTACAAGTCTATCTTTGTGAAAAAAAATTCTTATAAGACATGTTCAGCAATGTTCAGCAATAAAAAATTGAGACCAAAAAAAATCACTAAATCTTAAAAATCGAGTTTGTTAAGAAATTTTTAATTCCCCAAATTAGATCAAACGTTATGAGCACTGGAATTCAGAAAATATTATTAATAGTCTAAGGAATTTTGATTTTTGTTGCTTGGGATTTTCGTTTTTTTTTACAATGAGTCTTGTATATCTGTGTTTTCATACTATTGTTAACTTTTATTTTATAGAATTCTTTGGTTGACTTAATGGAGAAATTACTGTTGTGCGAAGCTCATTTTTTAAGGTACACAAATTCTGCTATAGTTACAATAATTTCTAATTATTTTCCACTGTCAAAAGAGAAGAATAATAATTTTGGTTTTTCATAGAGATCTAATTAAAAAAATTTTTTTTGACTACAAAAATATGGCAGGAATGCCTGAAAAATATTTTTAAAATTCATGCGCAATGATTCATTAGCATCAGACTGATAAACATCAAGTAATCAAATATAAAAAGCATTAAAAAGTGTCTTGTCTTGTTTCAGGTTTTCTCAAAAAAGTCTCAATTTTCATTTCTGGGGCCATATTTGACGATTTTCTTTCTTCAAATGGTAGGTTACCTTGGAGCTTTGAAAAGTGAGGTTACTGTTGATTTCATATTTAAGTGTACTTGATCTGAAAATAATGTTGCGTTGAAAAATTCTAGAAATTCCTCGGAATATAGTGTATGAAATTTGATTTGTTGAAAATCGATGAAAATAGGCCATAATAAAAAACCACTCTATGACCAGAAGTTAAGAATTAGATATAGGCTTATATTTTCAGTAATATATTTTTCTCAATATATTTATTTTGATTGTAAGAAAGTCCTAAACTAAAAGACTCATTTAATATGTAAGATAAGTAATTCATATCTTTTTTGCGGGAAAGTTTTTTAATCAATTCTTATTAGCTATTCCCTAACAAGTATTCGTTGTCATACATTCTTATGAACTGTATTTGTAGATTAATTTTAAGTTAATTTAATTTTTATGTTACCACCAATAATATAGTTTTGTTTTAAATCTTAACTCTTTCGATACCATGCCACTTAAAATCGTTCCCTTAGGAACGATTTTGCTATGGCTACAATTTTTCATAAACCATAACATTTTTCATAAATTTTGGTATCGATAGAAAGCTAGGTAAAAAGCTAATAAAAAAAGCCAAATTCTACTTTATATGGTCTCTTTACGTAGAGATATAGACTTTAAAGCTTCATGTAATATGTAATTCTGGCATCTTTGTAAAGTTATAATTTTGTGCTTTTTCTTGACAATAAATAAAGGGTGTTTTTTATACCCTTGAAGTGTAAAAGGAGTTTGTCTGTATAAATGAAAATTAGAGGGGATGAATATTGATAGTGGAATAAACCATTCATTCATTTTTCATTCATGTATTTAACATTGGTACACACCATATTTATAACTAAATAAAAAGTTTATCTATACTAATATAGACCAAAAAATGTTTAAAATAAAAATCCATAGCAAAAATTACAAATTATAACAGCAAATACTACAAGAACAAGAATTGCAGTTCCAGGTGAGGAGAGATGTTTTAAAAAGAAACAAATATTCGAAGTTTTATTTCTTTTTTTACATCAATTCCTTTATTAAATAACAAATATCTAAATGGAGCAACTTTCATTCCTAAAAACATAATTTGAAACTTTACAGGATTTGCTATCATAGAATTGGACTTAAACCACTCCTGCAATCAGGAAGCGTCATTTTGAAAACGAGATAGAACATTTTTAATAGATATATCGCATACGTGTAGGGTATTATCATCTACAAAGTTACAAATATCACAGTGAAACACAAAAAATAACATGTTATTTATAAAAATATTGAAAAGGAGAGGCCCAAGTATAGATCATTGGAATGCGCCTAAGAAAATATCCAACCACTGAAATAAAAAGTACTTATTTAGTTACATATATTATATCAATTAATGATTATGTATTTCTTTAATGAAAATCCTTTACAAAATAAAAAAAAACTTACAAGTAACTTTACCTCCCTATCTAAATTTTAAAACATATTTCAAACCCCACATTCATCAGTTTTCTGCATTTTAAAATTCCTATATTCTATATCTGTAATTCCCTCATTCCAAAATTCAACATATGCCTGATTCTAAAAAATTTCGCACTACAACTGATTTTGTTTTCCACATTTGGTGTCCCATAAATTTCTCCTCATTGATAATAATTCACACCAAAGTTAACCACAATTTCGCCATTGTGGGGCCAAATTTTTGGTTGGAATCCTGACAATGCAATAAAGTTAAAAGTTTTAGATAAAATCTCATACAAAAAATACTAAAAGACTTTATATGACTAGGGAATTTATTAAAAGACTACTTGTCTGGCTGAGCGGTTAAGACTTTGGTTTCTATAATTTAGGTGCGAGTTTGACGATCCCCTTAAAGACTTAATTTTCTTAATTTTCTTCACCGTAAGCTCAAATGGGAGCTTTAAGTACAACAGCACCAAACCTTGCTATTTGTTGGCCCCCAAACTAAATATAAATTCTGTTACTCTAGAGAACACTAAAAACTATTCATGAATCGTCAAATGTTTAAACAGTGGAAAATACTAGGAGAATTTGCATGACAAAGAAAATATTAAATGTCTTTGCATGGCTATAAGAAAAACTATGTTTGGGCTGGAGAAAATACTAAGAGATACTGAAAACCATCTACAGTGTGCTGCAATCTTAAAAAAATTAAAACAAAAGGATGTTTTCGATAAGCAAATAATTTTCTGAACTAAAATAGGGTTATATCATTTTGGTGGTAGAGTAGTGCTTAATTGTACTTATAAAAATTATGGGTTTAAGTCAGGATTTCTCTTGTTTCAGGTGTATTAAACCAAACTATTCACAGTTGAGTGATTCCTTTGAAGATAGCGTTGTGCTGAAACAGTTAAAGTATATGGGAATAGTTGATACTATTAATATTAGACAGCGTGGATACCCTCATCGGTTTTCTTTTCAAACATTCTTAGAAAGGTAACCATTTAACAATTTTGAAATAACATGTGACTGACCAAAATTGAGTTATTTTAATGTTATTTATAATCCTAATATTTTGTATTGGAATTTTAGTATAATAATCAAAAGGAAGCTCTAAAAGTTTTTTCAGGTATACCCTAAATTTTAGGCAGGGGCACTTTCTGCACACAATCAATTTATTTTCTCTACCTCAAAACTTTGAATATGTTCTTTTTCCCATCTAACACTTTAGGTGAATTAGATGATTTTCGTCAGCATTTAAAACGAAAAATTACTAGAAAAATTAGATTTGCTTATGAGCCCTCCTGTTGGTGCAATTAGATTTGCTTATGAGCCCTCCTGTTGGTGCAATTAGATT
>JAUZNK010005570.1:20952-43222 GCA_035046665.1 Euphysa ruthae
TAGATTTGCTTATGAGCCCTCCTGTTGGTGCAATTAGATTTGCTTATGAGCCCTCCTGTTGGTGCAATTAGATTTGCGTATGAGCCCTCCTGTTGGTGCAATTAGATTTGCTTATGAGCCCTCCTGCTGGTACAATTATTGAACGAGAATGGTCCTGTCTAAAATCAACAGTGCAGTAAGCTGCTCTAGATGTGCTGGGTCACTCTAAATCTCAACAAAACAGTCTGTTGTTGTCTGGATGGAAGAAAACACTTCTTAACCACCAAGTTTCCCCCTGCCTGTATCTGGACTCCACTATTAGCACACCAGCTTATGATCTTATCCCCACCATCTGATTTTGAGATTTCTGTAGAAATTTTTATATAACATGAAAATGCGATACCTGTTAAGATTCATAAAGCTGTTCCCATTTTGTTTGGTCATTGTTTTGAGAGATAGTTTGCGCGAATCTGGGGGTCTCACTATTACCCCATTACCTGGAAGCCCTCTTCACTAAATCCTTTCTTTAAGAAGGCTTCAAAATGCAATGTAAAAATTATTGTGGCTTGTGTCAAATTAATGTTGCAGCAAAGTTGTTTTTAATTGTTTTGGTTGATCACTTTGTCAAAATAACAAACGGACAGACATATCCTAATCAGGGAGGATTCCTCACCAATTCCAGCAAAAGACTTTTGTTTCAGCCACATTTGATTTGGTAGATTGGGCTTAGCTCTGGGGTATTATACAATCTAATAGTCGTTCTGAAAAGTCATGAGTTTATGCAAGGATTGCTGTGATACAGCTGCTAAAGTTAAGGCATGTAGTAGCCCCTTGAGTGATTCGTTTGTGAGTAAACAATTGACATCCCATCTCCACCCCTTTTCAAATTTGGGATAATTTGTTACTGGATAAGGCTTTGATCTATTATAAAGAAGTCGTCTGTAATGGAATTTTCTATAGCAAAAGTGTGGAACCTTTAGCTGATCTTGACTATACAGGTTGTATTGGAATTAAATAGATATAAATATGAAACGCTTAAAACTGAAAAGACTACAGTAGTCTCTTAGGTATTTGCAGAGCTCGAAAAACATGCTATTTTCGAAAAAAGGAGAAACTTGCAAGACAGGTACCTTTTTAAATACCTTATATTGTAGTTAATGACCTGAGAAAGGTGGAAATAATTAATCACTGGTGTTTAATGTATATTTTTTACCTGCAAATGTATGATACATATCCGTTATATGCAGCATTATTTTAATATTTAATACACAAGTACATATACTTGCAGGTATAATGTTGATTACAAGAGTTGTGAAAGAGCAATTATTAAGTTGGTTTGGACATGTTGTTAGTATGGAAGATAATAATTGGCAGTGTAGACATGGTGGTCAAGTAAAGACTTTGTTAGAACTAGTAAAAAGAGGCTGGAGGCGGCTTTTGTGTTTATGGTATTCAAACAGGTTGTTACTAATTGAAGAGTTGTGTAACTATGAAAACAGCTGTTTACTCATCTTTAAAAGTCTGCTTATACTGATGAGGTTGAATTCCTGTGGATGTCAGTTAAAGTATTGCTATTTTGGTATGAACCACAAGTTTTTCAAAAAGTTGAAGATAAAATCTTTGACTTTAACTTGTTTTTATCTACACCAATCTGTAAATTATGAAAATATAATTTTTATGTTTGAACTACATGAGAACCTTTAAAAACAGCTAGTAGTAGGTAAAGGTTTGACACTTTTTAAAAGAAATTTGGACATGTTTGGACATATTTTTAATTTTAAGGAGTAAAAAGCTTTCTTAAAATATATTTTGGTTTAAGATATGTCATAATCCTGTGCTGTGATAGGTAGAATCTTGGTGTTTGGGAGTCAATTTTGAGAGGCGAACAACAAAAACTATAATGAATTTAGCTACCTTAACCCTCTGAACTAGACTAATCTAAAATTTTCTTCTGGCTCCTATTAAGTCAGCTGAATAGAATAAAAACTTTTTTATGTTGTTATTATGAGTAAAACTGCCTATAGAATTTCCAAATTAATAATGTAATTAAATTAAATTGCAGCATTCTAGAAATATATCTCTCCCTAAACGGCCAATTCCCACTTATAATTTTTGCCAACTAAATATTAAAACTTTTGAGGATTGAATTTCAAAACTTACATTGGATGGTGTTAGTCATAGAAAAAAAATTAGCTTATGATCATCACTAAAATTTTGTTAACCCATTTTATTTACTAGGTATGGTTTCTTAAGTTTCAAACTATCAGAAGTGTTAGACTATACTTCAAAAAATTGCATCACTGTTCTGGAAAAATGTAATTTAACTGAGTGGAAGATTGGAAAAACAAAGGTTTGTTCCATTTTTAAATCACTGCAAAATTATCGCATGATTGTCTGTCCATAATAAATTACGTTAGTTTTTCTAAAATTTAGCAGGCTGAAACACTGGGTTCAAAATTTTTGAAATATTTTTTATCGTTTTTTATATATTATTTTTAATTTTGACTAAAGTAAGAAAAGAAACTTTTGGTTTAAAAAAAGAAAACATGGTTTTTGAAATTCTAATTATCTTGTTAAAAAGTGAAAAGATTTTTGTTGACATAATTTTGAGCATATTAAATATTAATTTGGTATTAGAATAATAAAAAATCTTTAAACATACAAAATATGCATGAAACAATGTAATAATAAATGAATCTTAATCAGCGTAGTTCGGCTTGAATAGAAAGAAGTTTTGGAGAAGTTCCATACGAAATTCACTAGTGAAAGAACAGTAAACATATTTCTAACTATATTAGTGACAGATGTTTCAAGTTTTTTTTTACTACTTTCTAATAATCTCTGACACTTTTTCCAGACCATACAACATAAAAACAATACTCATCATATCTCAAATTATTGATTCAAATGACTGCATATAGTGTGTATTAAGGTTGTTAAGGTGTGTATTAAACTCTCTATAATTTAAAATGTGATAATGAAAATGTAGTCATTCGTGTAAACATGTTTGAAATGGAAACCTTTCGTTTTTATTTTTATCTTAAATTTATCAAAATTTTACAAACTAAAGCAAATGTTGGTTGTTGAATGGTGACTTTAATTTAGAGAGTTGATGTTGTTGTGTTATATATTTTTCACACCATTCTAATTCTGTGCTATTTATGCGTTTTTCACATATAAGTATGTTGTGCAATCACTAATTACACAAAATTGGAAATAAAAACCAAATAATTTCTGGAAGTATTTGGAATGTATGTATATCTATAATGGAAACTAAACTACTGCTATTAACTAACTAAAATAGTCCTGTTTGCAAAAGATAAAGATTATTAAAATACCATGGTAAAAAAAGACTTCGTTTTGAGTCTATTTGGTGCAAACCATCCAGAGACTCATATGCCAACCTTCCATATACTCTTATTTTTTTATGTTCTGAACTTATGGAAAGTTTGTGTGAAAATAACCTGATTATTTTAGTATATCGGACATCTTAAGCATTTTTATCAGGTCTTATCAGGTTCCAGAACAAATCAAGTTTTTGTCAAAAAATTAGAGATATTGTTTGAAATTTCTGCTTTGTAATAGAAGGTTTTTGAATCATTGTTTGTGTTGCTAGTCATCTTTAACATTTTTACTTATTAAAGTTGAGATGAAAAGTTTGATGACTATTTTGGGATTCATTAGTTTCTAAATTCTTTCCTTTATTCTTAATAAAACTATAACAAAACTTTGAAACTGGATGAGAACCTACTCCACATGTGCACAGGTGAGCAAAACTAAGTTATAATTTTTCTTTTCCTTCAATAGAAATTTTTATCTAAACTAAGAAACTTTGTGGTTTGTTTTTAGGTATTTCTACGACTCCATCATTTAGTTGTTTTGTCAGAAGAATTAAAAAAATTAACTTGTATGGTCATCATCACACAAAAAGGTATTTGAATTCATGCAGTTTTATCTCAGACGGTAAGCCTCAATAAAGTTAAAAAATGTCTTCATGGAAAATATAATTTTGTAATTCAAATCTAAAATTATTTAAGTCAAGTTTGGTTTGCAGTTATTATTATTATTTTTTTTATTATTAATTAATATTTATTGAATATTATAAATAAGAATAGCAATATGTTGGAGAAATTATTCACCATTTCTTAAATCATTTTGATGGTCAATGTAAAAGATTTCATTGCCTTATAAAATTTTTTGCTTATATAATTTGCAACACAGAATCAAGTAATTTGTTTTACATACACAGAATTTTTTTTCCAGATTAACTTGCGTTTGTAAATAAGTTGTTTTTACTGCAGTAAAATAAAGTTATAACCATCAACCATCAAAAATGTAATAAATTAAAGCTAACGGAAGTGAACAATAATATATATATAAATATGATGAGAAGATATATTTTTTAAATATATATATGCATACATACATACACACACAGACACACAAACAAGCACAGGCAAATACACACACAATATATATAAAAGATTTGAAGATCCTTTACAATTTCTGAGGCTGATTTGAAAAAATTCTCTTTTTTTTTATGTTAACTTGTGTTTCATACATTTATACTTACTTTTCCGATTTCATATACGACTCTAAAATACTATACGATTTTCAAAATTGCAGAATATTCTGGAAAAAAAACTAAAATTATTAGATTTAAGCTATTTTTATCAATGTCATATGTTTCGGCACATGTAAACACAAGCTTAATACTTTTGTTTCAAAGTGTGAACTTTTTCTACATCAACAAAGATCTATAAAAATGGCGAGGTTGTTTATAAATCTTTTAATAGATAAAGGAATTTATTCTTTCTCATCAATCAATTATATCTAATCTCTCATTCTGTTGGAAATATTTTCCCAAGCATAGATTATTTAGTGACATATTCCTTCATTGATATATCTGTCTTTTTTTCCTATTTTTTATCTTTTTAACAAAAGTTTTGATAGAACCTTAAAGAGATTTGTAAGAACTTTAGAAGTTGGTTCTTTATAAAAGATAGTTATATAAAGAAATAATGAAGAATGCTGTTTGTTTTGTTTACCATTTTCTAGATATTCCAATTTTAAACTTCCAGTAGAAACATTACTAGTCATTCATGTATTTAACAAATAACTTCCCAAAAGAATTGATGCTTTCTAAAGATATTTCATTTTTTTGTTTATTGTTCTATCTATTTTCAAAATTCGTTTTTCTAAAAAAAAAGTTGAAATAATAAAACTGATTTATTTATTTGGTAAAATTTTATCCAAAATGAAAGTTTAAAAAAAATTTTTTTTTTATAAGATAATAATTATTTTTTATCTTTACTATAAGCTCAATTTGCTTAAATCTTTTTGAGAAATTTAAAAAATGTTTTGAATGTTTAAAAAAAAAATACAAAAAGTATATATCAGTATGAATCACATAGAATACATTGTTGTTTTTTTCAATGCTCACAACGGATAAATATAGAGTTGGATAGCTTGCTGTAATAACACAGTAAGAAATAACCATGTATTAAGATGTATATTAGATTTTGTGTAAAGTATTTCCTGCAAAAGAGTGGTTTGATGAATCAAGTGGAGGATTCAAGTATTCAGTAGGTTGTTCTCTAAATATTTATTGTGTATTATCTATTTTTAAGTTTTATTTAAGTGTCAATGTTCCATGAGTGTTCTTAATTTTGCTTGAATCAATTCAGCAATAATATTTGCCTCACTTTAGAGCAACAATTACAGTAATTTAACTAATAACCAGATTGACATTTTGCAAATTGTTTCTGTGAATTAGGTCCTCTGACAGGCTGAAAAAATTTACACATATTTTTCCTCCTGATTCATTTATAATAATTGGAGAGGATGAAATATATGTATTTTATATTCATTTTCAGATTCTTTATTCCTCATTCTTGTTTTTTGTGCAAAGCTTGAATAGTACGTCGAAATATGTGGAAGATTTTTAATTAAACTTAAATCTCATTGAATCTGTCATTACAGTTTAGAATAATTTAATTGACTTGAAACAAATTACTTGTTACAAACTGGTGTTCAAATCTGAAACATTGTTACAAATTTATTGTATAAGAGGCATTAATTTTTCGTATATAATGGATTTTATCATGTGATAAAACATAAATGATTTACTGGAAAACCTATTCTGTTTCTTCTGCCAAAGAAAATCTTTTTATAAAATCTTGCATGAAAAGTTGCTTTTAATATCAAGCTCCCACCACTATTGGCTCACAAGCCAGTTGTTATTTAATATAAAAAATGTTACAGGTAGAAGGGATTTAATTTGATTGTGCATCACAAAATATGTTATCTTTAATACATCTCTTTGATTACTTATTGCTTGTTATATACTTATCTTTACAATCTTTTCAGAAATATTTTAATAATAATCCCATATGACTTCATCATTAATTCTATTTTATTGTTATCATTAGGTTTGACCATTTTAACTCTATGATTGGTCTATCAGCTTGGAGTATTTGATAACTTGATTAGTATTTTCACAGGAATATAGCATGGTACACTGGATAATAACAATATGAAACACCTCTCTCTTGAAGATCTTAATATATAAATATTCTTTGGCTTTTGGTAGCAATATCCAATAATTTTGATTGTAATAATGAAATACATTGTTTTTGTTGTTGGTATAGAGAGTTTTATAATTTTAAACAAGGTAAGATGTGATTTGTTTCAAAAATTTAATGCTTGTGTCACTTCAAAGCGGCTGAAGTTCAATTTCAACAAAATGTAATTTTTTGTGCATTTAGCGAGAAGACCCTCTTTGTATACATTATTTTAAAAAATACCAACAGCAATAGGTTAAATTTTGTAAATTATTTTTACAAAGGAAGGTATGACAGAAATTATTTTATCAGGGTTTTAAAGAATCAAATAATGTATAGAAATTTTTGCTAAATTATAGTTACAAGTTGAGTTATCGAAAAATACATTTTAACGTCACTATATTGGCTTCATATGTAAAAAAATTTCTTATTTAATGAGAGTGGAACAAGTCAAGTTAGAAATCATACTAATACTGATAAACTTCTTATTACAAGGAAGAAAAAATGAGAAAGACAGTACCATTTTGGAAAAAACGATTAATATAATTTGAAGTTGAAAGGCACCTGTAATTAACCAAAGATAAACTTATTGGGAAATCATAAATTATCCAGGCATTGAAATGTCTCCTCCAGTTATTCATTCAAATCAATTAATGAGGATAGTAAGACATTTAAAGTCATGATTCAAGTTTCTGAAATTACCAAACAGTACCAACAGAGTGAAACTCAAACAAATTGCACTGTTCAGTATGGTATGTAACTTTTTCTGCAATGATCTGGTTTTTAGAAGATATGAAAAATGGTACTAAAATTTAATGAATTCATCACACAGCAGGTGAATAAAAAATATAGTTACATCCAAAGTTTGTTTAAGAGGTTCAAGTGCCACAAAATATCGCATTGTATTGTCATGTAGCTTGATATAGGTGAGTTCCAACTTCAGCTCACACTGTCATGGCTGGTCCTAATATTATTCTGAGATATGAGAAATTTTTTAATACTTCTCCTCAGTGGGAGAAGTGGGAATCCATTGCACATTGATAACAATGCTTTCATAGCATGACAAAATAAGTTGATTTTCAACATTGACTCTTGCTATTGATCTCAATTTTTTTCTTCTAATTTTCTGCTACCAGATTACTGAGAATTTAAAGACTTACTAAAGTTATTTCACATTTTATTTAAAAACATTCTTCTATAGATACCCTAAATACCTGACTGATAGACTACCCTGCTGAAATTATGTGTTCAAATTTGGCAACAATATGAAGATCTCTGCTAGCACTTTTTGCTTTCCTGCCCAAACTTCAAATTTCAAAGAACCTGGTAAAGAAACAGAAAAATATAAGAATCAAAATTCCATTGTTGAGAATGAAATGTCAACAGTTTCTTACATTAACTTTATTGCTTTCATTACAAATAAAATCTTTACTACATTTCAATCAACGAAACTAAAAATCCATAGTGTGCTTCCAAAATGACAAAACTTTATGCAATCAAGTTTTTTAGATTAATAATGCTGTCAAAGAACCAATCAATTACTGAGCTACTGTCATTTATTGACAAAGATTTCAACCATACTGTAGAATTGTGCCTTTCTTGGCCCATGAAAAAATGGAAAAAATGGAATTCTGATAGCCATATCGAATCTAATCATTAAATTGAGAATAGCCATTGAATAGACGCCATATTGAGTTTTAATGGCATTCTAAGTGTTCTGATACTAAAGGTTTTGTCATGCAAACTCTTTTATTCTTGCTAAAATACAGACCTTAGAACAAAATGTAGGAAGCATGAAGAAGAAGGTGAAATAAGGAGGTTGAAAATTGCCAAAGAAAGATAATGGAGATGAAAAAAAGGTCTGTCGAATAATTGAACCTATCCAATTTTTTAGTTTTGTGCTAATGGTTATAGAGTTATAAATGTTATGGCTATTATAATAGAAATGTATTATCAAGGTTTAAAGGAAAGGTAAAGATTGCAGTTGTTGAATGTGTTAAGCTCTTTCTTGTTCAGACTTATTCAGACTTTCTTAAGACTTTTTCGATTAACTTCTTTAAAACCTGTAATAGTCAATTTTTAATTCAAAAGCGCTTATTGTTTTTACGTCTTGTGAAAGTATTTTTCGCAAATCTCTCTTGAATTCCGAGAAAAACTTGCATTAGCTTTCTTATTTAAAAAAAGGGCTATTTTTTTCTATTTTGGGTAATTTTTTCAGTTGCTTAGGTTTTAATTGCAGCATTTCTAGTGATTTATGTAGATCTTAGTTCTGTTAAACTTGTTTTGAGTATTGATAGAGGAGGCTGTTAATTTTTTTTCTCTGAGGCTTTAAGAATAATAGTTTATAATAATACTTTTTGCTTCATTCTAGCAAATAAAATATCTCAAAGTTTTTATGAATTTTCTTCCTCATTTATCCTTTGTAAAGATCATTTTTAAAGTTGGATTATTTTTTTCTTTCAATTTAATTATGCTGCAGCGTTTCTTTGGTTTTTTGTTTTGTTTTTTTCTTCTTCAGTATTTGTAAATAAATTTTATAAAAACAATTTACCGAAAATGTTGTTAGCTGATAGCTGATATTGCCCTTTGTTCTAGCAATTAATAAAGCATCTTTTTGAAAAATTTGTTTTTTTTTTTTTTTTTTTTATGGTTAATTTCTAGTTTTAAACATTATTTTTGACTTAGTTTTGAGAAAAAAGGTCAACGAGCTTTTATAGTTTAAATTCTTTTCTTAGGCAGTTGAATCGGTTTCTTTTTTATATTTATTTTTCAAAGTCGCAAAGGTAACTTTGTTTGGTTATATAAGCTATTGTTATTTTTTTATTTGAAATTCCTCTCGTTTTATCCCAAATATCAACATTTTATCCTAAGTTTTTTTAAGATTTTGACCCAAAAATACTGTCTAAAATTGTACCAAATTTTAGCTTGATTATGAGCTGAGAGATCTTAATAGTTTTGAATCGAAAATTTCATTAACTTGAATCCTAAATGCCTATCATGCTACTAACTAAATAGTAAAGTCTATAAAAGATTTTTGTTATTAGCAGACAGCCCAGAAAAGGAATGATAGCTAAACTAGGGAGGTGCTTCAACTAAATGAGAGTTTTAAGTAGGTGTGCTAACTAAAAAGACCACCAGTTGGAAGTTGCTGTAACTTAACTGGATGATAGCTTAACTTTTTTTAAATGCTTTTGAGCAGAGGCACTTTAACCTAAGCAAGTCAAATCTAACTAGAAATAAAATACTTTTCCTATAAAATTTAGGCATGAAATTATTCCTTTACTTTACTTTTTGGATTTGAAATTATTTCTTCCCGTCAAGGGTCTGTTAGTTAGGCAATAAAATTACATATTGATTTCTCAAAAAAATCTTTTATTTACATTTATGGTGTTAGAGAGCAACAAAGGCATATTTTTACCAATATCACTGCCTGCCAAAAGATCTTGCAACAGACTATCAATTTCTGGGAGAAAAAGTGTATTTCTGTATTTAAAAAAATTTAATAATCTTAGAGTTTCTCTAAATATCTTTTAGTCTTCTTTTAAGCATAATTTCATATCTTATGGTTTTTTATATCATTGAATTTTTTTTTTTTTAATTTTTATGTTTAATTAATATTGAAGGATTCTTTTAACCAAAAGAAACAGCGATTCTTTAAAACATAATTTCAAATTTTTTTTCTCAAAAAATATCCATTTATTTAATATTTTTAAATTTCTCATGAAGTTTTTTATCTGTGTTGATAAAGTATTTGTTATAAAGTATCTTTATAAAGTAGTACAGTTATTGAATGATTATATTAGTTAACAAGGTTCAGTACCACATAATTTGCTCTATGTTGACTAGCAACTTTTTTGAGGTGTATATAATTTAAAAAAAAATAATATAATCATCTTATTATCACAATAACCTTCACATTGATGACATGAGATGGATTTCCAGTTTTTGTATTAGTTAGAAACATATACTGTGCAGGATAAACTGCATACATATTCTGACATATATCTATGGTTTATATTATAAATAGTATTGTTCTTCTCTATGTGCCTTTTATAGTTTTATAATTTACTTAAGCTTTGACAATGGTTAGAAATTCCCTTTTAAATCTCAAAAAAATCAAAAAAAATTTTTTTCAAGAAATATGTGGTTTAATTTTCATTTAAAAAAATATTTTTCTGATGTACAGCTTTAAAAAAACTCACCCCCTGTATAAGAAACAAAATAAAGGGCTAACTAATATAGATAGACTTGTAACAGGGAAGTTGATAAAATACTGCATAACTTGAATTATATTATGTATATTAGACAATTGTGTTATATATATATATTATTTTAAAGCTAATCTCATCAATTTTTAATGAACACTTTATAAAAATTAAAATCTACGATATCTCAGAACGATTCTTGTGATTTTTTTTTGGGTTTAGGAGTAGGAGCTCCATTTTCTCCTTGATTTTTCAGAATTCTCACACGAACGATGCTTTCCTCTATTTTTAAAATCTCCAGAAACTTCCAAAAAATAGTATGATAAGAAAATACATTGGTTTGGAAATGTACGTTTAAGTTCTTGGTTGCTACAGTTCACAATCCAAAATTCTATCATAAATGATGTTGCCCACTTTGGTGCGTTTCTACGGAACCTCCCAATGTATGTGCCCTCAAAATATTCAAGGATATAGTCTACAATCCCGATATAGTTTAACTGTAATATGTCCTTAAATGCATATACAACATCAGCTGGAGGATAAAATGTATTGGCAGTAATCATTCTCTTGTGCACTTGGAAATCTGGATCGTCGTTGTATTGTTGCATGAGATTTGCACTCTCAATACATTTCCAAATGTTTTGACTCAAATGAAAAAACAACATCCTGACACCTGAGCTTGAGGGAAAACATCACCAATGCTATCGATAGCAGCTAGTTCAAAGTCAACCAATATTTTTTCTGGATTATTGAGATTGTTTATTTGAAGTACCCTATTTGACACCTTTGTCAGATATTAGCCAGCAACTCCAAACCCTGCTGTGATGCAAAGATTAGTATCCACGATACATCACCAGTGGTTTCCTGATATTGTTGTAGCAGCACAGGAAAATCCTGTGCGGATTTGGGTGAAAATTCCTGTCCTGCCTTTGAAGTGAATGGTCTTTCATAATTTGGTCAACTGTGATAAATTCATTGCTGCTGCAGGTGTAATTTCATCTCCAAGGATCTGTTGGGAAGTATCCTGTGTTGTCTGGGCTCTTTGCTTAATACCTGTGTGGACTTTTGTTAGTTCGTATTTGGTTTGCGATGGTGCATGGGTGTGATTGTTTACCTCGGCAAAAAACTCATCGAGTATTAAAACTTTGACCTTTGCTTGACAATCTCCCTTTCTTCATTCAATGTGCCTTGTTTTTCATAATTATAAATACTGTATTGAATATCTATTGTAAAATTTAATCTAACGTGCTTCTGTAATTTGCATTTGTGCATAGTGCAGTTAATTATCTGGTGCTGATATGCAAAACTATGTGGGTATTAGCTTACTTAGGATACAAAAAAAATATTAATTTAAAATGTTTTAATTCTTTTAAAAAAAAAAAAAAAAGAATATTTTTTATTTGAATTTTTTGAGGGAAACCAATATTTATCATGCAATGATACAGGAAGCTTTATAGATTCAATTTCTAAAGTTCATTGCACTCTTTCTCTTTTAAGAATGATATTCAGGTACTTTTTAATTAAACCTTAGAAAACAGAGTGATTATTTTTCTCAATTACAGAAGGACTAAATGTAATCCTAGCTTTATATCATTATCTGAAAATACAATTCTAAAATCTAAGGAAAGTTTCTAATCCCACTCGAGCATTATATCAATCAAAAATCTGTGTACACTTACTTCATTTTCATATACAGTTAAAAGGACAATAGATAAAGCATTTAGTGACATAGCAAAACATAAAAGGCATAAGAAGACCGTTGAAAGCATATCAGCAAGTATCTTCCCAGTGGTATATCAGGAAATACAAAATATTTCTTTAGTTAATTGGTTTTTATTCCGCCGTAATAATTATACATTTTTGAAAAGTAAACAACAAAGAAGAATTTAAAAAAATGCAACATAACTTTATAAAGCAAGGATAGGCACAAAAATTGTCTTTCACAACAACATATCCATTATACATCATGCACATAAAAAAAATTTTTAATTTAATTTAAATTAAAATTTTAAAGAGATTTTTTTTTCTGGCTAACTAACCAAACCAGCTAAGACTTTTACTCTTCCAAACTAACTGAAATTAATATTAATATTTAATATTAAATATTTTAAATGATATATAATATTCATCATTATTGTTATTATGAAAATGAATATTTACACAGGATATAAACACTTCAATTTTATATAAAATTGCTATCAATATTTTTCCCGCACAGAAAATTAGTTATAAGGTTAAAATCAAATTAAAGGTAAAAATTGTTTAAAATGTTCTTTTAAAAAGTTTCTAAAAGATTTTCTGCAGATCTTATTGCAATTGGAAGATCATTGTAAATTTTTGCACCTGAGACCTAACACGATTTTTTAATTCATTCTTTTTTCTTGTATGAACTTTACTGGGGTTGATTTCAAAGTGGTTTAATAGTTTAATACTCAAATGACAGTTTCAACTTCTAAATTAGAGAACAAGAATTAAAAATTGATAAAATAAAAGTTTTCTACCACCTGTTTTCTACCACCTGTTATAACAAGCTGAAATTTTGCTGGATTTACAATTATAGCCTTTTTATTGAACTTTGTTTCTGCGTTGCTGACTTTTAGGTTACTATTAGCCTATATGTATTGTATACCTTAGTAAATTTATAATTGGAAAGGAGCTAACATTTGTGTGAAATTAAAACATTTTAGATCACAGCCTACTAAATACACGGCCAGATATGTTACATTTTAGGGGCCAAAATTAAGAGGTCTATATTTTCACGCATGCGAAATAGTCATTGTGATTTAAAAGTTGAAACGGTGGTTGAAGCAACTGTTTTTAAATTATTGTTGTTAAATAATTTTTGATTTTAGATGGTGTTTTGTAGCTTTGTCACTTATATATTTTAGATTATTCCTTGTGTTATCGCTAATATAAAATATATGTAGCTCGCTAGCTATATAATAAGCTACCTACAAACCTGGTCAATACTAAATGGAATTCTTTATTTCTATGGTAAATATTATGAGTTATAACTCACTCTATGGCTTACTTAATATATATATATATATATATATATAATAATACATGAGCATTTTGTTAGGCCATGCTTCCCTATAATCATTGTTGTGATGTTTGTTAGCTGGCTCTATTAAAACTCAACAGTGATTAAGTGGAGCAAAAATGCTCATGTGTTATGATTGAATTCCAATAGTATTGATCAAGATTATCTGAGGCAATTGGGCTGAATTGACATAGAATTTTTTTGTGCAGTTTTTTTATTTTCAAATTTCTTTTTCCAAGCCTTGTTTATATTATTGCACCCTTGCATTCATTTGTATCCTAAATATACATAAAAATAACATAAAATTATATGCTACCATGTAACACTGCACTTTGACACCCACACATTGTCGCTTTGTTTTAGTAGCTCTCATCATGGAAGTGTGATGTTATTATTTTATTATTTGTTAAAAAAAGAATATAATACTTTTTTGTAGCTAGGCTAGACTTTCTCTAAAAGTTTATTTTTAAAATGGTATCCTGTACCAATGTTTATGGTAATGTGTATATACACAATAACATGTATAAGAACAACAACTAGCTTATATTACTATAGTTCTTCTATCAATATAAATTATGTGAAGCATTTTGGATAGGGTAGTATTTCTATTTGGTCATGTTCAGGGTATTTTTTTTTTAAAGCTTAAAATTTTCCAACGGGTGTCCATCATCTCATTCTCAGTAGGGTCTGTTTGGTTTCAATTAAGCTGATGTAATATGATAGAATTCCAATAGTATCATATGGCCAAGATTTTGAAACTTAATTTGAAAAATTTTTTTAAATGATTCAAAATGGTGAACAAATGTGCTGTCCCAAAATGTAGCACTGGTTACAATGCAAACAACAATGCAGGCATAGCTAAATTTCATTTTCCATTAACCAATGAAAAGCTAAATACAGTTTGGATGAGATTTATCAACAGAAAGGATTGGATTCCCTCTAAAAATTCAGTTTTACTTCATTTTGAGGAAAAATTCAAGAATAAAGGAAAGAGATGTATTCTGAAATGGGAAAGTTTTCCTGTACCAACAATTTTTTCAAAAGAGCTTTTAGAAAAACCATCTTGTTTACCAAGAATTCTTCAAAACGATGAACTTGCACATTTCAAAAGTAATGATGTGATTAAAACTCTGGACGATCTCAATGAAACTGCAACACTTCATGGATTCAATTTTAGAAAATCTGATAGATTTGCATTATTTTATAAGCTTGATTTTGATGAAAATGGCTTTCCTGGGGTATTTTTGTCTGTCCGAGTTGACATTTATCTCCATGTTAGTTTACAGTTTAATAGCATACCGGTTTCATTACCAAAATGGTTTGTTCGAAATAACGATGCAAAACTTACCAGCAAGAATATATTGCAAAATTGTGTTAGAAATAGAACATTAGATAATCGTCATGTTTTACTGGATGAATTAAACAAAAGAAAATTTTACCATCCAAAAGGTAGACCACCATACTCTGCTGCAATGATACGTTACGGTCTACTTCTGAGATACACTTCATTACAAGCATACATACAAGTCCTCAATAAATTTCCTTTTCCATCGATCACCCTGCTGAATAAAATTCAACGGGGTGCTGTTGGTGCTATAAAAGCATTGAAAATTTTGTATGAAAACAGTGATATTTCTAAGGATTTAATATTGATGGTCGATGAAATGTATCTACAAAAGCATTACAGTACCAAAATGGTGAGTTTATTTGTGCAAATGATGAAGGTAATCTTTACAAAGGAATAGTTGCCTTTATGGTTGTCAGCCTAAAAAAGTCAGTTTCTTATATACTTTAGGCTATTCCTGAGGTCACTTTCTCTGGTAAATGGTTAGCTGAAAAAATGACAGAAACTCTGGGACACTTGACAGGAGCTGGATTTTGCGTAAGAGGAATCATTACCGATAATGCTTTTTCTGTGTTAGTAAAAAAATTTAGGTCAGAGAGCCATCTTTATATTGAATATCCAAACAATAGTGGAAAAAAGACATACTTGTACTTTAGCTCTATTTCATGAGTCAACAATTGCAGCTGTGAAAAGTTACTACCCAGAAAGGAAAGGTCTAGTAAACTTTTTGTCGCTCATTAATACATGGTGGACAATTGCCAAATCGACACTTTGAGCACAAGCACTTTTAATTCATGAATTACTTAAAGATGGATTTGATTTTGTTTTGACAGGACGTCTTCAGAGAGACCCAATTGAAAGAAGATTTTCAAAATAATGGCAAATGAGTGGAGGAAGATTCCTGGTTAGTTTATGAGAAGTACTTAATTCCGAGATGATCCTAGCTTGCAGATCATTGATAAAAGAAAATATAAGTTTTTGGGAAGAAGATCTGCAAACAGAGCAAAATCATTCCTTTGATGATGTTGATTTGTTATTAACAAATTTAAACAATGATCTCACTAATACATCCCTTGATTTTTATAGCCCTGAAGTGGCAACTACAATTTCTGGATACATTTCCAAGAAGTTGAAGAAAAGATCGAAATGTATTTCTTGTTCCAATCATTTATCAGCTTGTGAGGATGACCTCCCTCAAAAATGATTCTTACTTGTCCATTTTGTCCAGAGGAGGTCTTACAGTACCTTCTAAACTTCTTGCTGAATTTGCTTGTTCAAGTTTTTTTGTGCTTGAATTGGTTGAAGGTAAACTTTTGAAGTTGCTAAAACCCATTAGAATGTCAGCAAATTATGCCCTAAGGAATATCGGTTCACGTGTGAAGATCATGAGGAATGGGGATTTAAGTTTGCATCAAAAATCATCATGAACATTTTCTTTAACAACAAGCAAAAGCTTGCCAAAGATTGATGTGTGAAAAGAAGCAGTCCAAGGATTCAAGAAGAGAGAGCATAACAAATAACTATTTTATGTATTTTTAGGCTGAAATGTTTTATGGATAAATTTTATATCCTGATTACATTGAAAAAATATGGTTATTCTTTAGATGTAAAAATTCCCAATACTATTTTGATGAATATTTTCATTTTTCTTTTGTCAGCAGGTTTCACTTGATTTAATATTACTTTAAAATCCAATGATTTGAATCTAAATGAAACATTGATGTCATATGATTATCTGATGTGATGTCAAACAATGCAGTCAATTATGATATGGATCAATTGTTGTGATATGATGATGATATCATTCTTAAAAATTTGGGTGATGAAGCTTGAATTTATTATATAATATTTATTCGTTATTTATTTATTGAAGGGGTTTAATCATCAAAAACCAAACAACCAAGGGCTTTACATGTTATGTGCAGGATTGTGGTGTCGTTTTCCTGAAATTACTTTAAGGGTAGAAAAGAATGGGCAAGAATTAAATATGGAAGAAATAATGCGGAATTTGATATTTTTTATTTAGTTTTTTTTTTTTAAAAGCTAAATTTAACTCGTTATCATGTTATCGTGTTCACGTGTGAAAGTTTTGTTTTGATGATAGTTTTACTTGTAAACTTTATCTAATATTTATTTTTGCTAGTACTAAAAAGCATGTGTCAAACATGGTTTTGCTTTTCTGCACTTTCAGCATTTGTTTTTCTTGACACTAAGTTACCTGGCTCACATGCTTATTTCAGAACAATTAAGGCTAAAAGAACAATAGGTTGTAATAGACTGAATATCTGGAACATAAATTCATCAGTAGAATTCAAAGATCTCAAGTTTGTATCTTCTTTTAGAAAAAAATGTAAACAATTTCTCCTACATTGAGGTGCGAGCTACTGTGAGTTAATAATTTTTAAAATTCTTGCTGAGATTTTTTATGTTCCGTCAAGTTGATGCTTTAATAGTTAGGTTTTAACATTAAGTTAATACTTTATGTATTCTGATATTATTTCCAATAAATACTTTATGTATTCTGATATTATTTCCAGTAAATACTTTATATTAAAACATTTTTTAAAAATTTTATTAATACTCATTCCATCCTAGCCAATCGTTTTTGTTATGCATAAATTTTAGGAGAAGTATTCAGGTTTGGCAATTTTTAGTCTGCTCTTATAGTTGTCTTGCAAACAAAACAGCCTTAAATCATAGACCCCAAGCTTTTGGTAGTCTGTTGTAGATTTTATCTTGTGTGGTACCACCAACAGTTTTTATTACTGTGCTTTTTTATGTTTATTACTTTTACAATCTTAGTTATATATAAACGTTATTATTGTAATATTTCTTAGTTATTCTTCTTGTATGAAATGTAAGAAAAGAAAACAATTTTAGTTTACTCATTGGTTTTCACCAGAAACTGTTTTGGATTTTTAGATTTCATATTATTTCTAATGCTAGAGGCAGTTGTGAAGGGTTTCAGAAAAGACAAGTTAATAATGAAAAATGTATTTTAAAAAGCAAGCAAATCTCTTCTCATTCCAACATCTGTGTGTGAACCCAGCTAACACAATCACTGGTCAAGTTTTAGTTAAAAAACCAAGCGCGGAAACTTGATCTATATTTCGTCTCTGGCCTGTAAATTGTTAATCTGGTCTGGAAAATAGTTTTCATACAGGTGGCAAAATTATCTCTCAAATATTATTTTTGCCAAATCACACTTCTGTTTAAATTTAGAATATAATTAGTTGACTATAAAATAACATCAGATTTGCATAAAATCATTCTGGTCTGTAGAATACACTAGACAGTTAGCAAATTATAAATTCTATAAATAATTTCTTTTTGCCAAGATAGGTCACTGATGATAATTTCAGGTCTATATCTTTATTAAAAGTAAAGGTTTATTTAAATTCACTGTACAAATTTGAAAATATAGGCCTCTTAATTTTGGCCTCTAAAATGTGACATATTCGGCCGTGTATTTAGTAGGCCGTGTTCAGATCATGCTCAACATGAATTTGAGTAGACGCAATTTCAAAGTTTTTTTGCAACATCGGTTTGTTGACATTGATCGCAGTCCTTTTGTTTAGGCCTATTTAAGGAAGCCCCGCAAAGTTCTTGAATAGAAAAACCTCTATCAGACATTATTTCTCGACCTTCGTAAACTAAAAAATTGCTCCACTCTTTTCTTTTATCTCTGAATCTGATATTGATATCTGATAAATATCAATAAATAAAATTGCACCTCCATGAGGTGAAACACCAATGAGAGCTCTGCCAGTTACTGTATTCGTGTAATTACTGAACTAAATTAAAGACCTAATTTCTAAGTTCAATGTTAGCTGGAATTTACACTCAATTGCATCAAGAATTACACAGAGAGTATTCATTGACTTAAATAGCCGGAGTTAGAGTCTAGATTATTTTGTTCGCCGGGCTCGAATAAGGTAATTTTTAAATCTAAAAGCAACATTTTGTTTTAATTTTTGGCGCCCTGAAGATCCTCCCAAATTATCTGTTTAATGCAAGAAATTGTTTCAATTCTGCTGAAGCTTCTTGCTACATATTAGCCTAGTCTTAGAAAAGGTCAATTTTTGCCAAAAAAGGACATTTTTGCTTCTTGAAGATTTAGTTCCTATTTTCCTAAAAAATTTGCAAAATTTCTGATAATCTCTTAGTTTTGTTTTGTGAAACTAAGAAATGTGACCATTTTAATGCTAATTTAGTTTCCAAGAGTCCAATATAGTGCCAAAGTGCTTGTTTTTTCACAAAATCTATTAAAATTTATAAGAGAATTTTTCTTGACAAACTTTATAAGAACCATGATAATGTTTCCAATTCTGCTTAAATCTTTAAAAAAAAATTTATCAGCTCCAAACTATTACATTAAGTCACAGTCGTTGAGGGGCTTTTTAAAAATTTTATTAAAATCTATTTTTTGTGAAGCTTATCTTTGCTATGTTCAAATTAACTTTTTTATTTTTTAGTTATTCGTGGTCGCCTAGCAAGAATAGATTATGATTTTCTGTGTACAAACCGCAAGCAAGAAGAAAGAAACGTTGGCAACTTGCTAGTGTCTGTAAGTTTATTTACTATGCATTCTTTTTTTCAAAATTTTGTATGAATTTAGGCTAATATAGAATGAAATACTGACAAAAAATCAAAATTACAATTTTCGTTATAAAGCTTATTTAGTGAAATTGGATCATGGATAACTTTTTTTCTATTTTAGTGGGACATTGCTTGTTTTATTGTTTTAACACTTAGTCAGGGTTGCTTCTCAACTTGGGATCACAATGTAAACAATACCATGGCTTGTGTTATCCCTGTCATCAATTTAAGGCCATATAGATAATTATAATCTGAGAAAACCTCAAAAAGAAATTAGATTAGCAATATAGGAGCTTCTACAAAAAGTTTGTAAGAAAAAGCCATCTAATGACTTCCATGCTTGATTAAGCGCAAGCATATAAACTCATGTGGATTCGATGACTGTAAATTCTTTCTATGCCAGAACGTACAGACGTACTCAAACAGATCGACTTTTAGTAGTTTGCAATTAACATTCATAATTGTGGCAAATCAGTTTGGATTTTTGTCACGATGTTTTCATATTTAATCATTATTGTCTATTAACAAAATTTAGTAGATTCCAAACGTGTTGCCGTGTTATTTTCTTGTCCTGCAATTTCAACATTTTCAGACATCTTTTTTTGTTTTCTCTGTTAACATCACTCATATTATGGTTTTCTCTTTACAACGTGATTTGACTAGCTGTGTTCAAATTATTACAGAAAGTGTTATTAAAAATTTCTTCATTTCAGTTCATTCGTTTTGTTTCAAATTATAATTGGATATTTCAGGCTACAATTCTACATTTATTTAAAATTCACTGAAGGCTTCTAGCTTTCCCTCCAATCGGTTGACATCAAACACTTCTCCGTGATTTTCTAAACTGATATCAAATAGTTTGCGATCGTTTGATAACTTGTCGCAAACTTCAATTTCTAGTTTGCTAAACTGTACAGAGAAGATGCTTTATTTTCTGTGTTCTAATTCGTCAAAGTAATGGTAATATAGACATAGACATAATTTTTATGATTTTGGCCTCATGTTAGTATCATGATAACATGTCAATTTCATTGATTGGCTTTTACGTTAACATAATATAAATAAAATCTCCATTGTTTTTTAGTAATTTTTTCCACTTTTGCACTTTAATGATATTGGTTGTATTCTGTGTTTTATAGTTAGTTATATTACATATTTTTTTAACTTATAAGTAAACCTCGTCAGCCATCTGAGTGGTACTGCTTACTCTATAAATATAAATATTTGATAAATACTTCTTCCTATTATGCGTTTGATGGAAATTACTTTTCAAAATAAATCAGTTTTCCTATACCTATCACGACTGGCTGAAAAATAAATCAATTTTCCTGTAGCTATCACGACTGGTTGAAAAATAAAGAGTAATCAACCTGTTGAGCAATCCTGTAATAAGTGCAAGAATATTTTAAAATTTTGTTTGTGAAGGAATTTACTTTTGTTCTTGGTATGTGAATTTAATTTTTGCATCAAGGGCCAGTTTCATTACCAAGACCCTTGTAATGAATCCCCTGTTTGACAAAAAAAAAATATATGCGTGAAATTAAAAAATGCTCTTTTTTTTAAATAACGAAAAATTGATAATCAGATGCGATAAACCGGGTCTGTGATCCTGTTCCGAAAGTTTTTTGACACCTTATGTAATAGTTCATATTTTCAAAATTTTTAATTGGTACGATAACGTAAGATTTCTTTCATATGTATCACAAAGATGGGCTAAGTTTCTGGAAAGGCTACTTGTAGTATAAAACTACGATAAATTGCATGATGTTCGTTGCCAATTTGGAAATGCAAATCCGGATTGTATTTAGCATTTTTAGCGATTTTCAATTTTAGCTTTTAAAGAAAGTTTGAAATTATGTAAAAAAACAAAGCAAAAACTAAGCTACAGGAATGCCATAACATATATTTTTTTCATATGCGTTTTTCCTTTTTTTTCTATATCGTTAAAAAACACGTTAAAAAGCGAATTGAACATAATGCTAGTTATTGAAAAATTTATTGGCAGGTGATATTAAAGAAAATATGCGCTCCTACTAAAAATAAATGCATTTCGTATTTCCTGAAGAATAAGGGAAACTATTTGCGCCCCCTGTGTGTTAAATGGGATATAAATTAAAATGTAAATCAAATTGCTATAAAAGATTTCAATTAGATTGAAGGTTTTTGCTTCTGATTAAGTATAAAAAATATTAACGATAATAAATAAAAGCTATGCCACCTCCTGAGTCATAGAGATACCAATTCTTCATTTGTTAATAATTTATTCTCGTTATTTATTGTTCCTATTGAAAGATTCAGTCGAGCAACTTCGTTCCAGAGGTTTCATCAAAGTATATATTTATATTACTTCGGAATGCTGTAATTGAACACAAATTTCTATATAATTATACAATAAAGATTTATGGATTACATAAGTTATTTGACATCATTTAGCAAATTTTGAGCGAAGGTCAAGTGTTATTGGTAAAAGATCGATTCTGCAGAAGAGATGGAAATTTAATTTCAGAGAAGTTAACTGGACAGAAAGATAGTGTCT
>JAUZNK010005571.1:0-26001 GCA_035046665.1 Euphysa ruthae
TATTAATTGATTTTCATAAAGGTAGATAACATTACCTGTTAAGAAAAGAACTTTTTAATCCAAAAAAATTATCAATTTTTTTCAAGAATTAGTTCTAATCCTGTCAAAATTTTTTTTGGAAGTTTCTTGATTTTTTTTCTAAATTAAATTTTATGAATACTTTTTGTTTTAAAATCGCTCTATTTGGATTTTCAAATAATTTTTTCAAAAATTATTTAATCTGGCAGCTCAATGAATATTTCCTTCTTTCATAGAAACGTAGTAGTGAGCACTTTTAAACTTTCGAAAATCACTTAAATGATTTTTACAGGTGGATGAGAAAAAATCTATTAAATCTAATCATCACTCAACCCTTTAAGAAATGGAAAATCGAAATTTTTGAAAATGTTGATGAAGAGAGTCGTTAAGCAATTTTGCTCATGAGTGCACTTTGACTTCATCAAAAATGTTGTTATTAACTTTATTTATTTAAAATAGTCTCTTATTTAAAGATAGCAAGTTTCTTTTATTTATTTTTTTTGTTTATAACTTTTGAAATTTTTAAAAACATTAAGGTGAGATTTCTCGTTCTGCCGGCCCTACCAACCGTAAATGAAAAAATAAAATATTTGCATTTTCTTTTGCAGATTTTAAATATCATTTTCTAAATGTATATGGTATTGTTTTTGTTATCTTGTTTTTGTTATGCTTTACCAAGGAGCTTCTGAAGGACAAATTGATTGGTAAAAGCGTGTTTTCAGTTATTATTATCATTACTAACTTATTTTTTGATGATATTACTATTTTACTTATGCCGACCCTATATTTATCACCGGATTGCCTGCATAACGAGAAATTAAGTTGGTCTCGCCAATATATCTTTAAATTTGTATAAAATCTTATTATTATTTGATTTTGTATTAAAATATTATCTTAATATCTTATTATAGTCCAGCAAAAAAAAAAAAAAAAGGTGAAGTCTCAGGAATTATTTTGGAAAATAAGACATTGATTTTAGAATTAATAATTCTAAGGGGCTAAGATAAGATTATGGTGAATGCCTTTGGGCAAAGTAAATGTTCTAGTAAATCTTCAGGACAATAAGAAAAGATTATAAAAGAATAATTAGAGTGCTGGTTTGGTTTCCTGAATTTTTGTGCCAAAAATCTTTATTCTATTAAAAATTTTCTTGCAGAAAAAAATCCGAGGAAGATTTGTTTAGTTTTTCAGCAAGTGGCAGAAATTAAATCAGACTAGAGAATTTGAAGAAGCTTATCTAACTTCATGAATATTTATGCCATGTATTTAAGTGTTGCACATTCCTTGGAAATGCTTTGTTTAAATATTATTTAAGGTTAATGTATTTAAAAAATGTTATGGAAATGGAATTCTTGAGTAATGCAAGAAAGAATTACCATGATGATAATAATATAAAGATATTAATTCAGTGTTTCTATGAAATTTTTTAAAATATTAAATTGAAGGTCAACCTAGTTTCTTATGTGGCAATTAATCATACAAATGATTTTATTGTTTTCAGGTATATGTGGTTATGATAAACCATAATATATCTCAAGAGAAAGTCATCTTTATTTTTTAAGCTCTGAATTTCAATGCCTTCAAGTTTATTTTTTAATCTATAAAGTTTTTTTTTTTCAACTTATGCATGAATTTTGATTTTGTAAATATCATTTTATTATAAATAAACCCTCAAATAAATCAGTGCAAATCAATTCGGTTTTCTGATTTATTAGATAGTTTATTTAGCGATAGATATGATTATTATAATATATAGAATATAGGTGGTTAGGTTTCATAAAAATAACATTTTTTGATATTTTAGCAAAACACCTTATCATCTGAAGTATGAAGTGGAAAATCTTTAATTTTCGGTGTTTTTACCCAAATGATAAGAAAATAATAATTTTGAGTTTTATAAATATAAGAAATGAGTGTGGATGATGACACCTGTCAACTATATAAAATCTTTTTTTGGACGATAGTTATTAACAGAATATATTTGCTATAATTTTTTTTTTAATATATTGCAGTAATATTGTGACATTTTTTCTCGATCATAATTTCAAGTGTTTTGAAAGTGTTTTGACTGTTAATTAATCCAAAAGCTTCTTTTCTTTGAATTTCTTTTGAAGGGAGACAAAACAATACCGTAATAAATCTATTTTTAACAAGATTATACAAAAAAGCTTCAGAAGTTATGTTAAATAAATTTTATTGTCTAGTGTGGAAAAGTATAACAGAAATCCAATTAGTGCTTTCACTGGCTCTTTGCAAGCCAAATAAAAAATATTTTACTAACTTTCTCTTAGAGTAATAAATACGGCTATTATCCATTTACCCTTTGTGTTTAGTTTTTGCAGGCTTTTTAAAAATACAACAAACTGCTTTTGCATAATAAAAGGATCTTTAATCCTTTTTAAACTTGAATAAGTATAATTTCATTCAGAAATAGAGTAATATGTTTCACGAAAAGTAATGCCATGTTTTTATTTATATTAACGGAGCATTTAAGTTTGCCAATGCATATGGTTACATGCTGAAAATTTTTGTTTATAAATTTTTAAAGATTTTATATGAGATTATTTTTCCAGTTGGAAAGTCACACAACAACTGTCAAAATTTGAAAACTTGGAAGCCATAAATGTATTTTTAACATGATTTGGCAGAGTTGAAATGTCTAAACTTAAAAAAAAACAATTTTGTCTAAAGTTACATAGTCATAATCTTTAAAAAAATCCATATCAGTTTGTTTAGTCAAAAAATTTAAAAATTTGATGAAGTGGAATAGGCTGAAAAACAGGAGTGAATTTACTAATTGTATCAAAAACCATGTAAATTTTTTCCATATTTAGATATCAAAACGCTGCAGTGCATACTGTTAAAAGTTGCGCTTGTTCTTGGTCTTGAGATCCATATTGGTGTTGAATTTCTGCATTTAGTTGAACCAAATGATGAGTTTGTGGGATGGAAAGCTGCTTTTAAACCAGAAAACCACTCGCTATCAAAATACACTTTTGATGTTTGTATAGGTGCTGATGGTAAAAAAAATGTACTTCCTGGATTTCCTCAAATAGAACTTAGAGGTAGGCTATACCAAAAAAAATTCCATTTTACATATGTCTGTCTTTTCTCATATTTAAATATTTAATTTTTGCCTTTTTTAAATTTTTAAATGAAAGAATTATGTTTGTATTCTTAGGAACAAAATAGTCTAGACTGGTTCTCAAGGCAAAAATGTCTTGATTTTCACCTAAGTATCTAGGTTTGAATTTCTCCAAAACTACATTATAAATTTTATGAAATATATATGCACTTTTGTAAAAACCTTGTTTAAGTGACCTGTCCCCAACACTGATCAAAATTGCTATTTTATGTAATTGTGTTGTTGCCAATTTTTCACAAATCCTCCAAAATCAGTTCTTTGAAGTGACCAACAATGAGGTAATTGAGTATACATTACCAGGCTGCATTCTTTTTTTTTCATAAAAATGATTTTTTTATGAAAAAATCAAAAGTAAAAAGTCAGGGAATTTCAATTTAAGATTTATGTGGCAACCTTGGTTTTAATTTTTTGTTATAAAATTTATTTAACTGTGTTTTGAATATGGGAAAATATTTTTTAATGCATGTCTGTAAAATTATTATCAATTTCACTTTCAGAGTATAGTTAAATAGTATCAATTATAATGCCATGCCTGGAAATTTGATTGAGAAATGTCTGTGGCAAACCTTTTTAATGAAGCCTCATTTAAGTGACTTAAAACAAAAATTCAACCTAGGATGAAGTAAACTATTATTTCTTCCAGATTTAATTGGTATGTATATTATCCTTGTCTTTGCCACCATTGTTGTCACTGCCACTATCACCACAGGGGACTTCCTATCCAAGGCTAACAACAATTCTCTAGTCCCTAGCTGAGTGAACTGTAAGCTATTAGATTGGTATTTGCCATATTGTGCAGTTACATTGACTAGGAAGATTTTTTGGTTGTGTTATCACTCACAACTTTTTTTGTCATTTTCTCTGACATCCCCTTACATATGGACAGGTGATTTTATTCATTAAACTTTTTTTATCATCTAGGAGCGCTTGCAATTGGGATAACATGTAACTTTGTCAATAACAACACTATAGAAGAAGCTCGAGTAGTGGAAATTAGTGGAGTGTCGCGCCAATATGATCCAAAGTTTTTCTCTAGTTTGGAAGAGCAATATGGTGTGAAGTTAGAAAATATTGTGTATTATAAAAATGAAACACACTATTTTGTTATGACTGCTCTTAAAGGAAGTCTTCTTAAATTTGGTGTTATAAAACAGGTAAACTATATTACTGAGTTTAGCAGACTGAATGTTCAGTGAATTTGATTAGATGTTTATATATTTTCACTGAAAATAAAAAAAGACTAAATTGAAATGTGTGCTGATCTGATTTAATTAATAATTTATTAAAAGATTTTCTGTTTAGGTTCGCAGAACTGTGGAAGTTTCCTTTGAATTTACTAGTATTCTTCTGTCTGTTGGCCTGTTTTAAAATGTTTTCTAATCCTTTAATTTTTTATGCCTAAAATACCAAAAAAGTCAACACATTGTTAATTTTCTTAAAATTTTGTATAAATTTATTTTTGATCCTCAATATTAATCTATTAATAATTTTTTTAAACTTTTTTTTGGGTAATTTTTAGTCAAAAAAGGAAAAAAAAAAATTTGGTTTTTTTTAGGAAGACGTTTATTTTATTAACAAGAATTTATCTTTCTCAGTTTTTTAAGTTTTTAAAAAAAACCATAGAATATCATCTCACTGGGATGGCCATATGGTCTTTTATTGGTTAATTGAACGATGTTGTAGAAATGACCTTTAAATTGACTTCTGTCTCTGAGTGAAATCTATTTTTCATCAGAATCGTACTTTTTATTCAAACTTGTCAAATTAAAATTTAATTTAAATTTTTTTAGCAACAGTCCCAGTTGAAAGTACCATTTCACATTTTGTAAATTTCTTAAAGATGGATTCGATGAATCTTTTTCAAATCCTTTGTAAAGTAAAGTTACATTTCCCCTTATGAAAATGTACGGAAAATTCTTGTTTCTCAGCAACAGCCCTGTTACAAGTTTTTTTGTTATAATCGCAATATTATACTTGTGTCAATTTCATAAGATTGAGTCTGAATTCTATTAAAATTTTGTTTGAAGTAAAGTGACTGTAGAGGAAATAATTTGACATATTTGGAAAACAACAAAAGGTTCTGGTTGTCCAGCAGCACCCTTTTTAAGGTTTTTACTTTCTACTTAATTTCTCATTCTAGAAGCTTTGAATTTTTTTAAAATTGTGTTTAATTTAATGTGAAAATATAGGACTTTTTTGGTTGTAATAGGCACATAAAAAGAGGAAATTATTTGACTATAATGGACACATCTCAGTAGAGGATATTATTTGATCGTTATGGACACATAACAATACAGGACATTATTTGACTGTATTGGGCACATACCAAATATTCTGTATGCCTGCTTGTTACTATATATTTTTTTTTGTGTGTTAGGATTCTGGTGATCCTGGTAAGTTATTACAGCCTTCAAATGTTGATAAAGAGAAACTAATTGAATATACTCGTAATGCAGTCAACCACGCAACCAAACATCAACTACCAGATTTACAATTTAAAGTTCTGTCAAATGGAAAACCTGATATTGCATTGTTTGACTTTACTTCGATAAAGAAAGCTGCCAATGCTGCTAGAATAATTGAGAGGAAATCACAAAAACTACTTTTAGCGTTAGTTGGAGATAGTTTAATGGAGGTAGGCTTTTATTTGGAACCTTGACTTTAGTTTGGTTCAATGTTTTGATTAATTTATATTTAGATATTAATTTTAGGCAATTTTTATTATTAATTATCCTTAGATAAATTTTTCAGCCCTTGATGATTGCTAAAGCGAATGCAGGAAGGTAATAAATGTAAAAAATATATTTTATAAAAATATTGGCCAGTATCTAAATTCATTAATTTTGATAGAGTGTCTTTCTTTGCTGTTAGGTTTCAATAAATAGATGAATTGTTTTAATTGTTTTAAATTAAATTTAAAAAATTTAAATCCAAGACAAAGATGTATTGGAGACCATGTTTAGGCTGCGAAATGCAACTTGTTAGCATTTAGTTGAATTTTGATAGTATTTCTGCCAAAGCCCTGTATTATTTTTTATTACAACAATATTTATCCAAAATACTATGTAGAATTTCTAATTTTTTAAGTGCTCCACATATTACAAAAAAAACTAATCGCTGATCTAATCAGTAAATCTGCCCAACACACACTTTTTTATTATGTTGTTATATTTTAAGAAAGGTTGGTTTTTGCATAACCTTTTTCCAAAAAATGTTTTTAAACATTTCTTTTTTTTTTAATTATTTTTTTATTTTAATGAAATATTTGATTGTTGCATTTGAATCAAAATTTGAATTTGTTGCTGCTGATCTAGTTTTTTTTCAGGGAGTTTTTATAAAAATAAGCTTTGATTTCAAAAGAAAGGGTTGTTCAATGATTATATAATAATTTTCAATAATTTTTTCAGAAAATCTATTTTGAGTGTTTTGCAGGTCTGAAAAATTAGATTAGAATTATTATGCCCAGTTGAAAATGGTTTTCAAAACATACCACATTAAGGATGGCTACATTTTTGTAAAACTTTTTACCAACAATTTCAATGCTATGCTACTTAATATTATTCCAAGGTCTGATACTAGCATAAAAAGTACTTTCTTTATTTTGGATATAATATAATAATGAATTATTAATCGTTATTATTATGTGCACTAGTTTCATATTTATAGTGGGATAATATTTTAACTGCTTGCTGACTATTTATTTAAAAAAAAAAATATTGGTTTAGCCGTTTTGGCCAACTGGTTCTGGATGTGGAAGAGGTGTTCTCAGCGCCCTTGATGTTGCATGGACAGTTTGTCAATTCTCATTGAAGACCCACCCTCCTTTAGCTATTTTACGCGAACGTGAAAACGTGTTCAAGCTCCTTTCCGGGACAACAAACGACAGTTTACAAAAGAACTATAAAGCCTTCACAATCAATCCATTCACACGATATTCTGCTTTTGATGCTAAAAAAGTCTCCAACATAACATCTTTGAAAGGACTTTATGACACAGACGATATTGAAAATGCTAACTTGACAATTTCCAGTCCCACAGAACCTGGGTCCCCAAAAAAAGTGTTAAGAAAAAGAAGATCAAGTGGTAAATTTATTTTTATTTGTCTGGCAATTGTTATCTAACAAAAATAAAGTTGTTAGCTTGTCTCATTTTAAAATAGATTAAAGTAAAGAAAAAGAATAAATTTTGGCTCTAGATTGGCTTCAATGACTCTTCTAAAAATCTTCTATTTCTCATAAAATATTCGAAACCTGCATTTGTTACGGGTATTCTTATTGCCACAAGAGTTGCATTATGGGTTTGTTATGTTATGGGTAGGTATAGGTTTCATTGCCGCAAGAGTTGAAATGAAAATGAGAAAGCTCAATTATGTAGTTTTGAAAATCTCTTTTAGTCTCAGATTAGATTGTCTTAGACAAAATGCATGCATGGTGTTATAAGTTAATATAAAGTAACTTCTAAGACCTTGTGAAGTCATGAAAATATGGGTCCAGTGCTAAAACTATACAAAGTAAGTGAACTTGCATTATGCTAACAGACACCAAATTGTCAGAGCGTGATTTCTTTGGAATAATTCGAAAAATCATTAATTTAGTTTTTCAACACAAAAATTATTACTTAGTATTTATTTATACAAACAATTAATAAGAAAATTAAAGTTTTTACTTTTTATTTGGTTTTAGACATATTTTAAATTTAGTAGGAATGTTCAGAATAGAAAAAATGTATATTTTTATTAACCATTTCACTCCCAGAGTTTTATCACCTAGATTGCCAGAGCAAAATGAGAAATTTCTATCTAAATATTTTGAAACAAAATAACTCAAAAATGAAGCTTCCACCCTTTTCTAAGGATACAATGAAATGCAAGAATATGAAAATATATATATATATATATAATTTTTCATGATGATGTCATAAATGCATTAAGCCCAGGCTAATTTTTTTCAAAAAAATCTATTATTTGACAAATAAAAATACAAAAATCCTACCTAAAATTATTTTTTCGAACTTGAAAATTTTTTTCTCAGTCATCTTTTCAGTCAACTTTCCAAATCATTAACTTTAAAGCGGAAAATGTTTTTTTTTGGTCCAGTTTTCTGTATAGTGCACCAAAAATGCCAACTTTATTATTAGTGATGTTTAAGCTAAAATAACATGGTTTTTAACATGGCTTGTGACTGGGAAAAACATTAAAAAAGTTGAAAAAGCATGTTTGGGTGGTGTTAGGGAATGATAATTTTTTTCAGAATGGGAAACCAGATTGAGAAATGTCAAATTTTTGAAGTTTTATTGATTTATTGTTGAGGAGGGTTCTCGGACTCTATAAGCTTGCTTTTTTTTTTATAAATTCTCGATAGACTCATTCTTTTAAGTGGCCCTTTGAGAACTTTTGTAAAAAAAACTTATTACCTGTCCTATGTCTAAATGCAAAAAAAAATTTAAATTTAAAACATTAACGATAATAGCTTCTTAGGCTTTTTTCATTCAATTGTTTTGGTGAAGATTTTATGTGCTGAATGTAGAACAAATCTTTTATGTTTTGGTTTTGCGTAACTATGGAAATGTTTTAGTGTCTTTTTTAATAAAAAATATTAACTTTATTCAAAACTTGAAAATTTCTGATCACATATTGTTTATAAAAGCCAAAAATAATTTCAAAGAGAACTTCAAATCAATTTGATTCAATTGAAATATTTTCTCTTTTAAACAAGATTCTATTGGCTATAAATGGTAAATTTTAGAATACAGAGATATAGTTTTAATTTTTAAACTGAATAACGATTTAAATGAGATAGAAAAAATTTTAAAATTTACTAGATTTTTGAATCCTCAGTTTGCGCTTAAGATCCTATTAGATCATCAATATCTGTTTGTCTTGTCAGCAGTCTGTCTGTGAGTAATTTGCCTGTTTCAGTTTTTCTCTGAATCTTCTTATGAAAAAATTTTGCATGAAACTTTGACTAAAAATATCCTAAAATTCTGCTGTAAAATTTTTTCTCAATATTTCATTTATTTTATTTTTTTACCAGGAAGTAATACTCCTAGAGTTACAAGTAGTCACTTGCATTTGCATTCGCAAAAGCCAAGAAAAAAGTCTGATAAAGAAATGCTTAAAGAAAAAGCTTCTGTTGGAAGTACCAAAACATTCTGGGAGAAACACAATAAGGTGTTTTTTTAATATTTATTTATTTATTGGTGTAATTCCCCTTTTAGAGAGAGAAATTTTTGAAAAGAAATGAATTTTTAAAATAGCCTACATTTCATGTCATTTTTTAGATAATACTGAGTAACAGTATTTAATGTATACTTAATATTTTTATTTTTCAAAAAATGTTACAGCCAATAAAGTATTTATATACTTGATCCACACCACAAATGTTAATGGTTTTGAAATTTATTAAATGATTATTTAAGAAATCTTCTCATGCTGTTTCGCTGTCTGTATTTTTTGTTATTTTTGTTCCAAAACCGTTCAATATAGTTATTCGAAAATTTGTCCGTTATTCTTATTATATATATTATTTTTTTGCAGTAATTTTGGATGAAAACATAAGGTAATAAATAGAAATATTAACTACTAGATTTCAGATAGAATTCTTCCTTTTTGGTACTGGGGCTAAATATGCCCATATTGTCATATTAGCACTTTTGAAAAAACAAATATACAATTTTAAGATTTTCATAATCCTTTCATTTCATAGTTCAAACTTCTTGCCAAGCTTTTCAACAGTAACTCAATGATTCTGGACACATATTGCCCTGATGAAATTCCTGTGGTTGTGCTACAAAAGTGTTCTCCAGAGCTTTCTCCGATTCTCGGCAGGTTGTTTAAGAAGTATTTTGCAGAATCCTGCTATCCCTCTTGCTGGAATTTTGCATCTGTTGTCCCAGTATTCAAAAAGGTTCTAAAGAGTGATCTGATCCTCGTAAATACTATCATATTAGTCTTCTTTCAGTTATAGGTAATTTCTTTGAATCACGATTAGCTCATATGTTACTTGTCACTTAGAGTCGCTCAATCTGTTTTCTGTTAATCAATATAGTTTTCATTTTGGTAGGTCTGCTGCTGATATTCTGACTATCATCTGTGAATGTGTCTATCAGTATCTTGATGCTTGTGGGATTACACTTGGCATTTCTAAGGTATTCAACAAAGTGTGGGATACTGGACTTCTCCATAAAAAGTCATATGGTGTTTTTGGTGAAGGCAGAGAAATCAAAGTGGTCTTCGATGGCCACTCTCCAAACTTTACTCTGTAAATTCTGGTGTCCTTCAAGGTTCTGTTCTGGGACCTACTCTTCTAATTTTCATTAATGATTGGCCTGATAGCATTCTTTGCAAGCTTGCTATATATAAAAATGATGCTACTTTGTAGCCATTCCACGTTGCACTTTTGTGTCAAAATGTTAAAGCTATAATTTCAAGAAAAGACCAAGTTTATTTTGTTACTATTACTCCTTCAACTTTAAAACAAACCAAAATTTTGAGCAAAAGTATGTTCAATGTCCCAAAATTACCACACTCCTCCGTGGTGCTTAAATTTAGTCTTAAATTTAGTAAATCTATTAAAAATACGGTACACTCACATGAGTATTTAGGTATGATACATCAATATTGTTTACAAAACAGCTGGCTAGGACCAGTAGAGCAATTTAGTAGAGAAAATTAATTATTCAGATTCACCCTCCTTCTGATATGCTTAAAAATTGAATTGAATTAAAAATTGAATTGAATTAAAAATTCAAATGTCACATACGCCATGCTTCAATGCAAATTGTTTTTTTATATTAATCCAGATTTAAATTTATATGACATATATTCTATTTCTGAGACTATTTATGAGACTAAAACAGCAATCAAAAAATCAAAGCAATCAAATTTTTCAAAGTTTAACATTTTTCCTTAAATGTAGTGAAAAATAAATCACACAATTCATTATTATTTGTGTGACCTAGAGTGTGTGACATATGTTAAAAATTTGCTGAACTCTGTAGTTGTGGAACATGATGTTCTATTAGAGTTTTGTTAATTCAATTAGAAGTGTGATTGGGACTAGCTGGGTGAAAACTGTTACGAATATTAACATCAAAAGAACACAAGGTGCTGAGTTTGAGAGCGATAAATACAATAAATCTTACTGTGTTCTTCGAATTGATTTCGCAATGAACTATTCATGTGAATATCAAAGCAAAATTCAGTCATCATTGTGGATTAGAGCTAGTATAATGCTATGTATAATGTTATGGCAGCAACAATTGTTGATGTTGATTGTTGCTTTCCTAATTGCTCTGACTCAAAAATTTAGGATAAGCATTAAGATCGTGCCGTTGCTGCTTTTTTGTATCGTTTTTTAAAAAAACACATTGATTAAACTAAAAGTTGATCATAAAATAATTTGGAGTGATGTTCCAGGCTCTGAATTTAAAAACAAATGCATGATGAAACTGTTACAAGTATTAGGAAAAAAATTAAACAAGCCAATGAAATGGAAATATTCTGCAACTTCGCACTGAAATGGTATTATTGATGGTATTGGTGGATGGGTAAAGAATTCAGTTAGAGCAAAGATCATGGCCAAATCTGCAGACCCATTAATTTTCCAAGATGCTAAACCGTTTGTGGAAGCTGTTAGAAAACTTATGCCAAAAACCACTTTTATTTATTTGTCGCATTATTTGTACATCGACAAATTTGTTGAACGTCTTAGTGAAATGTTCAGATGATTTAGTTAATTTTGATTCGACATATAGTAAAATTCCTATTGTCCAAACCAAAAATTCTTCATGCACTTGCCTATTCTGAAGATCTGGAAACATTAGTAATTAGTGCTGATGAAGCAGCGACTCAAGGCTTCGTAAAATTTATCGTTATTGAATGGGTTTTAGTTCTCTATAGTGGTGATAGAAACTCGTATACAGACAAAAGAACTTTAACTGATTTCAATCAGCTCCACATAAATATGATAGAAAATTTTGGAACTTATTTTACAGTAAGTGGCCAAAAGTTGAAGGTAACATATATTACTCATATACAGACATAGTTAAGAAGTTATCACCTCCAGCTGTTGTTGGTCCTCGTGGCAAATTTACATTTTAATATAATATTGTAGTTACTCCAGTTGACATAATAATATTGCATAAAATTATTTTTATATATAAGTTTATATTTACAAACGAAGCACACTGATTGATTTCAATTTCCATATATATATGTATATATATATATATATATATATATATGTGAAATTTTCAAGATTATTAAATAAACAGGAATATATATATTTTTTAAATTGATACCCAGATTCTATTGTCAGGCCTAACGTTCTCAAATAACGCTTCTTGAAATTCTCCATTGCAAAATCTGTTGCCATGCCCGAGGGTATAATTTAAATCTCTAAGGTTGCTGTTTTTTGTCAGGGAAAGAAATCAAAGTGGTCCACGATCTTCGACTGCTACTCTATAATTCTGGTGTCCCTAAAGGTCATGTTCTGAGACCTATTATTTTTTTATCTTATGTTTTCATCTGTTACTTATCCTTTAACGGTGATAGTCCCTTTATGGTTATTGAATTGAAATCTTTTCAAAAACCTTTTCTGCCGAAAATTTTATTGGGACTCTGGGACCTGATTTATGATCTGAAAATGAGATTTTTCAACTTCTGTTAAGCTTTGATTATGCTGCAATTTAGAATAACACCAGAAATATTTTGCTATTGGTAAGCAGGTAAAACTTTGGGTAAGAGAGGCATATTAAAGTAAGTTTCACTTTGATTATTATGCTAAAATATTTTTTGTCAGGCAGAGAAATCAAATTTTTATATCATATTTATATCAGATTATATCAAACAGGAATTCAATTTATGTTAAAAAAAAACCTGTTATCGTTCAGCCAAGAAGAGGCATCCAAGAATAATTTCTTAAGAAGTTTAGTCTCCAACTTAGTAATAAATTTACAGAAGGAACTAAGAATTTGTAAAATTTTTGTTGTTTAATATGGTATGCCATATGGACAGTACACATTTTCATGGCTTTGATAATAAAAAACTTATTTTTGTTTTCTTTAGCAAAACTTTGAAGCACGTGCTTCTCAACATGTTCCAAAAGCTCGAAAATCAACTATGTCTGACCAAAGCATTGAAGAAGTTGAAGAAAATGACAATGAGCTAGAAGATGATGTCATTATTATCGACAAAAAGAAGCCTGTAAGAAGAAGTATTTCTAAACAGAAATCAAATAAAGAAAGGTCGTTAAAGCGTCAGTCTTCAAAAGATCTTCTAAAAGACAAAGAAGGAAGTACCAAACGTATGATATTTCAAACCAAAAGTGGTGGTTTAAAAGAGAGGAGTAAACAAAAGTCATTGTCACGAACAAAGAGTAATAAAAAGAAGAATGAAAGTATATCAAAAGAAAATACGCAACCAGCTGTTTCAGTGCCTCATAAAGAACCACCAAGGTATAGCAGAATTTCTCTCCCTGTATCCCATGAAAATAACCCCCATGATTTTAATGAGCGCAATAAACTTCCTGTGACTAACCCAGGTCCCTCCTCCTATTCTGATAAAGCTAATGGTGCTGTTGAACGCAGAATATCTTTTAGAAAATCTATGCTACAAAAATCTTTTTCTGGAAAAGCTAAATTGAATCAGAATTCTGGACATTCTATCATGTCTAATTCAGCAAATGGTGCTAGTGAAGGCAGAATATCCAGGAAAAAGTCAATATTACGAAAATCAATAAATTCAAAAATTGAGTTAGACCAACTAAATCCCTCTAGTTCTTCTAGTTCAACTGTTGTACGTCGAATCACTAGAAGAAAATCTATATTGCAGAAAGTTTCGTTATCTACAAAATTTGAACGCAATAAAAGTATTATACAGAAGGGACAAAGTTTTAAAAGAAAACAACAGTTGTTGAATGGATCAAAGGTTTCTACTATTAGGAGACAAAAAACGATTCATAATTTATTAGATATTCCTAAAAAGGATTTATATGAAAAATCTGATGCTGATAAAGAGGTTTCATTTATTAACATTAGAAATTCTTTAAAAAGATCTTTTTCAACTGATGAAATGAAATATGATGAGGCAGAGTCAAAAAGGGGTGAAACATGTGCAATTTATCATTCCAAAAAGTCCCGATCTTTAAGTTTAAATAAAAACCTCAGTTTGATCAAAAATATGAAAATAGATGGTGCAAAGAATGGTTCACAACAGAATTTGTTATTTACAAATTTGGAATCAAGAAACTCAGATATTGATAAGTATAGCTCTGCCAATCTTGCTTCTTATTCTTCTAATGAGGATAATACGATTTCAAGTATGTCGCAGGTTTCAAACAGAAGTAATTCAATTGCAGTAACATCATATATTTCAAATAAAGATGATAACTCTTTTGCAAACACTTCTTGCATTTATCATGTCTCAGACAGAGATCAATCAGTTTCAGGCTTACCAAATATTTCAAATAGCGTGGATTCAATTCCGTACATGTCATACATTTCAAGTAGAGATGGTTCAGTTGCGAAATTATCTATAAAAAACGATGATTTAATGGCTGTTTCATCTTGCACTTCAAGCAGAGATAATTCAGCTGAAGCCAGTTACATTTCAAATAGAAAATGTAATTTTGAAACTGATTCATTTTCCTCTAATATAGATAATGCTGCAAGTATAGATTCAAAATCAGTTTGCTATATGGCTAACAGAACTGATGGTGGTGATGTTACTAACAGATGTGGCTTAAGTGAGTCAGATATTGGAGCTAGTTCTGACAGGCTCTCTTTTGATAAATCTATAACTTGGAGTGACAGTCTAGTTCATAGAAAGTCACAATTGCTAAATTCATTTAATGATTCTAGATATAATTTAAATATTGAAAAATCTTCTATTCCGATTGTTGAACACACTAAAGGGAATACGATTGATAGACTAGAAGACGATACGATAGATTATGGCTTTAAACCTAAGCCTGGTCGTAAATTAGGGCGATCTAATCACAGTCGGTTTTGTCCTTTGGGAAGTAATAATAGGCTTGCTGTTCCAGGGGCTATTCGCAGAGCAAGAGTTCCATGTTATAGTGAAGCAGTAAATGAAAGTGACAATATTAGCATTGAAGGAATGTCTCATCCTCGTCGATCGAATTTGGTACGACTTAAAAGCTTTAAAAAGCAAAGATCAAAGTTAAAAAAATAAAGAGATATGACGTTGGGAAAACACATCTTCAAATTTGGTAAAACTTGAAAGTGCGAAATAGCGGAAACTAATGTTGAGAAAATGAAGAGACTGACAGCGTTCAGCAGGGCCCAATCACCCTTTCTTTTCCCTCCATATACCCACTCTAAGCCGTTATTGTTTTATTCTGATGTATATTTGTCAAGTAATAAGGAAGGTAACAATTACTAAAAAATTTCTTCTGCTTGCCAATCATTTTGATTGGGTCCTGAGGAAACAACTTTTTTATTTTTTATCCTAAATTTTTAAAATTATGATAAGTATTACTTTTAATATTTTATCTTTGCTAAATAAATAGTTGTTAAGATAGACATTAAACAGATTAGAAAGATTTCTTATATTTGAGATATTCTGCTTTATGACGTATTTTCTAGTGTATGTACACAAGTTAAGAATGTTTTTGTTTTTTTATTTAAATCTTTATTTTTTTAATAATTTCTGTATTTGAGAGAATTTTTATCAAAAATAGTACCTGGCCAGAAATTTTTTGATAATATTACAATAAATATAATGAAAAATAATTCACTTCTGAGTGAAATATTCTAATTTTACTGACTGAAATAATTGTGAGGATTTTTCTTTTTTTTTTATCATTTATTCCATCATTTTTATTATTTAAAATTTATATTATTTACAGTTGATTATGCAAGAGCTCTTTAAACCTCCCTTCTCCAAAACTATCATGGTTTTAATAGAAAAAAAAATGATTAAAAGGATATCTATCTGCCCACTTGCCCTAAAATATACCTAAGGTTATTTTCTAATAACTTTGGCATAATAGATCAAATTTTGGGTTGAAAAATAATGGTTTGGTTTTTATCATGTTTTGTTGCTGAGAGTCCAATAAATACACCCATTACTGTTATTTTTAAGTCACAACAACAACAGAAGAATAAGACTAACAATTTTAGATGTATTTCAAATTACATTAATTTTATACCTAAACGCAATCTTTGAATTTTTTTCAAAGGTTTTATAACATAATCTCTTTTAATGCACATGGTTATCGTAATGAAATTTCTGTATCTGAATAATATTGTCTATTGAAAGAAAATTTAGGCCTTAAAACAGTGTTTACAATTTTCTTAAATGCTGTTAATTTATCTTTGTACACCGAGTGTAAATATTGTTGGCTAACACACAAGAAGACTTGTGGCACCAAACTGATATTTGTCATGTTCTATGGTTTTCAGACAATTGAAATTTTTCCACAGCTTTCAAATTTTATGCAATAATACACGAAGTATATACCAAAGATATAAAATTTTTAGAAAGATCATTAAATAACGATAAACTTAATAAACTTTTGATTATCTGGTGCTCTTTTATCATTCATGGCCAAGATTGGGATTTGAGCCCCAAGCAGATAATTGATTATGTTTATGCTCATTCCATATTTAAAAAAGCCCTAATTAGTATGCAATTAGAAAGCATACAAAGAAAGATATTTATTTGGGATTTTCCAAAAGTTGAGCACTAATTTTTTTTTTTTTTTTTTTTTTTAATTTAAGAGAGGTTTGGCTTACTAGAAAGGTGTGTTTTTAATAGGCCCCTTTTTACCGTAGTTTTCCAAATATAGTATAAGTGATGCTTTAATTACATATTTTTTTGAATTTGAAAGAAATTATCATTTGAATATCATGTTTTCCATTCACCTTCTTACATTTTATAAATTGCATTGGTGGCTGCACAATTTCCTTGCGAGAGACAAATTTAGCTATGTATTTTAAACTTTTAAACCAAATTTTCATCTGTAACTTGATAATATATAGTATATCTCATATTTTTGTGCAACTCTAACTTGGCTTAATGTCAGTTGAATGTTTTTGTAATATGTTTGATGTTTGTCAATGCAATTTTGAATATTTTTTTTTTTGTGTTTTCCAATAGATTTTACTCAATGTAGGTTTGTTCCAAAAAAATTTTACTAAATGGGGGGTTGTTTCGAATGCTTTTACTAAATGGAGGTTTGAGCCAAATTATTTTTTGATTTTGTGTCCTTTAAATTTTAAGTTTATTTACTTTAAGTTTTATTTCTTTTTGGTTTAAGCTCTCAGTTTTTATTTCCATCCTTTTTGGGCCCTTGACAATGGTCCCATGAATTTAACGACTTAATTTTTTAAAGTTTTTTTTTATTTGTTTGTTTGTTCATAACAATTTTGTTATATTTTGAGGACTATAGAGAGTATTTTTTACCTATATGCCACCTGTCTGAAACTCTTTTCAGTACTAGTTCCAAATAAGACCATTTATCAGACCTAAGATGGTGTTTTTGGAAATTTTCTCAAAACCACTCATTTTTATTATATTTTTTTAAATTTTGCATTTAATTAGAGGACTTTAGAGGCCTTGATCTATGTGTTCATTTGATAAAAGTTGTTTTTTTGGTACTGTTCCCAAATATGGTCATACTTTGGAGCGAAAATGAAATTTTTGATTTTTCCTGGAAAACCTTTATTTTGTTTAAAAAACAAACATGAAGTTAGAGGATCGTAACAGTCTTCTTAAAATTCTTATTTTTTGCTATTGAGCCTAAATATTGTCATTTTTTGGACCAAAAAATAACATTTTTTAAATTTTCTCTCAACCCTATAACAGTCACAAGTCCATTATTTTTCTAGGAGGCGGTTTCTAATTGTCCTGTTTTTTAATATTTACATCTTTGCTTCGCCAAGAACATTTTATGTACATTTTTAAAACTATTTTTAACACTATCTGTCACAATGGAATACACTGATATAACAGTATATATAAGGCTTCAGGAAGTTCATTCTCAACGGAATTGTCGCTATCACATGCCGCATCAACCATAGCAGGTATTTCTTCACCTAGACCTAACTCTTCTAACTCAGGTGCTGAATTTTCACCATCAGAGATATCAGAAACACTGCACTCTTCTTTCAAAATACTGTATTCATCATCAGAAAGTGCACTTAACTCTTCACTATTATCGAACATATAGTTATGAATCTCTTTGTATAAACTTGTTTTCTTGTGGAAAATCTTGGTGGTGAAGTAGCTGGCCGTTCTGCCATATTTTATTCCAAAAAAAAGTGAACACTTGAAAATGGTATTTGAAATGATGTATTATAAAACAAACTGATGTAAAAACTACACAAAAGCTCTGTAATTATGCAATAATTAGTTCTGTGACGTGGAGTTGTGTTATTACTGATGAATATTAATGAAATAGGAAGTAATGTATGAAACCATAATATTGCAGCAACAATAATTTGTGTAATATTACGGCAGGGACATTTAGAAACTATCAATTTGTATAATAATATGGTAGGGACTGTTAAAAGGTTTTTTTTTTAGTTAAAGGTCGACCGATATGGCTCAGCTGTTAAACCTGTACAATGAAATGTTTGGGAAGTTCATTTTAGGAAATTTTTGTTAATTATAGTGAAATAGTTGTGTATATATATAATATATATATATTTATTAGTTATTTTGTCTGAATGCGTTTTACGGACATGTCCGAGTTCACTTTTTTGATGGAGTTAACAAGAGATAAAAGGAAGATTCTTCTTGTTATACTTATGTTCTTTCTGATTTTGTTAACATTTTGATACCTTCTGCTTAAGTCTGTATTTTGTATTTTAATATTTTAAATTTATAGATAATTAGATGGTCTAGTTTAACAATCAGTTTAATTTTTTTTGATTATGGTATGAGCTTCATCATGGACTGATGTATTCAATCGGGATGATGATACCTACGGGATGGTTATTAAGACAGTTGTTTTTAATTGTATAAGGTAATGAGATAACTCTCTCCATGTTTTTATCCCAAAAAATACTCATATTTTCCTGATATAAAAATGACTGGTAACTAGAGCAATATTTTGCACTTTTTCACTAAGATATATGAAATATCACTAGTGAATATTAATAAAAAATAATTAGTTAAAAACTAATTCTTTTTCTTTCACTCAGGTAAGGGTAATTGGGACCAAAAATTTGAAAAAGTCCATCCACAAATTAAAAAATTTTTTGCTGGTTTAAACAGTTAGTATGAATCAAAAAATAACTTTGAAATAAAAGTGAATATTCAATCTGTAAGGAGTGTTAGCATGAATTCATACGTGGCTTCGTATTGTGCTGTACAGGAATTTGGTAAATTGCCGGATATGCATGCTTGTTTATGCTATTTACACAAATGCATGCACTTATTTACAGAAAACGTCTGAAAGAGTTTACTGCAAGAACAAAGCAAGCATCAAAAGTGGTGTACGAAACATTGAAAATAAGAAAAGAAGCAAGTGTCACTGATTTGATAGAGAAATTCGATAAACAAGCACAACGAAGATGTTCTGGACCCAGGGTTAAACGTGCAATTAAAAAGGGTATAAATTCCGGTGATATTGACGTTATTAGTAAGAATCGCTTTTCATTGAGCATGCAAGGCAGAAAAAGTTGCGAGAATCAAAGGAAAAATAAAAAGAGAAAAAGCATTGAATACATTGAGAAAAAGAAAATGATAGCTAAAAGAATTCAAATGATTAAAACTTCACCTGCTAGAACAAGAAGCAAAACTCGGAATGTTTAAAAGATGTTTTGTAATGTCTGATAATACTTTGGTGCAATGTTTTTTGTCTGTTTCATCTTGTTTTCAATTTAACATTTAAAGCTGTCGTTATGAAAATAAATTACTCAGAGCATTGCCTTGCAAAAAAATATTTGAGACCCATTAAAAACGTTTAGGCAGTTTTATAGTTTATATTGAAAAAAATTTTTGCACTTTTAGACCTGGATGTGAGTAAAATTGCTGTTGCGTAATTTGCTGTGACCCCTTGATGTTTCGTATTTTGTTTCAGGCACAGAAATTATCTTTAATACCACAGAAATTTACATTTAATTCATGAATAGTATTGTTTTTTTATTTTGAATAATGTATAATCATTTTTTGCAGCAGATGTGGACGTGTGAAACATTCCACCAAGTTTGAGTACTATTAGTTGTACCTTATTATCATCGTATTTTTCTTTTCATACAGACAAAGGAGTGTTTTACTAACCCAAAAAGCATAGAAAAACATATTTTTTAATTTTTGTTATTTATACAGTAATAATGATTTATAAAAAAAAATTTTGTTGTTAAAATATATATATATATATTCTTTGAAAGTCATGTTAGTTGATTATATTTAATATATTTTTTAAAGTAACAAGTTTATTATATTGTTGATAATTTCTCAGGAAGAGAAATTATCAGTTAATAAGATATTTTATTTCATTGATAGAATCCTATAACATTGGACAATTTTAAAAGTAAGATGTAAGTAAGTAAGTATTAAGATATAAATTACTAAACTGTTATTTTATACTTATTATCAAAATAATAAGAATGATTTAGTTTGTAAAAATGTATTAAAGACTTCTTTCTTTTTGTATTAAAAAAAATAGTTAAGCACAGAACATTAAAGTTAATGATGATGAATAGAGATTAGAAAAATGTCTGTTTTACCTTTCTGAGTCATTTTAAGACTCATTTACAAAAGACATACTAAATATTAAATACTGTCTATTTTACCTGTGAGTTAATCAGTTGATAAAACATTAGTTACTATAGTTACTATAATAAGAGATCTGGATTCTGAAGTTTTGGCTTCAAAAATGGTTTTAAAAACTTGCCACTAACCTGTTGCTGATGAGTATTATTGTTAAATTCAACATGGATAATAACAAGTTACTAGTTTATTTTATAGGATATGATTTCTTATTCCACTTGAGTAGATTTTTTAAGTATCCAGCCAGTCAGTGATTGATAGGCTATATTACTAATTTTTTTTAAATTAATAGGTTACTGTTAAAATCTTTCTGTGATGGATTTTCCACAATTAAGGAATACATTATTATGTTAATCAATAAAGAAAACTTTTTGCAATTTATTTATTTAGGAAGGCTATTAAAATGAAATTTTTCATAGATAGTTTCAAATAGCTTATTATATATTCTTAAGAAATGATTTTGAGTAATTTTACCACTTGACTCATAATGTAAGAAATAATATCAGACTACAAAGTAAAGATTACTCCCATACTAATTAGTAGTGAGCAGTGAGATTAGATATTTCCTGAGCCTTTGATTTTTTGTTTAGATTTTTGCATTTACACATTGAAATGCTATCTTAAGATCTTCTTTCAAATTCACTTTATCAACTTTTAAATTTTAAACTAAACCCACTTTGGGCTGATAGTCTGGTTATTGTTATTAATATAGATGTTATCTAGTTAGATAGTTTAGATAAAAATTTCATCAAAAACAAGTCGTTTTTTCTTTGCCGTTGATGCTGTAAGTACTTCATGAAAATTTTATTATTTGTTCCATTATTACTTGACAATATACCTTAATTTTTTTTTTACTGTCTTTGGTCAAAAAATTTTTTCATTGATTTTTACTTAAGTTGTTTTACTTTACTTTTGTCATGGAGATTCTAAGAGTTAACATTTACTATTAATTATTTATAAAAAGGAGATTTTAAGTAAAATAACTCATTATAAATTAAACATTAGATTAGAGAAAATATTCCCATGCATGATTATCCAATTGGGCAGATTAACAAATCAATTATAAAACAGTTGGTTTATGAAAAATATAAATAAAAATACAAACATTATCTTAAGTCTTGTATGATCCTCATAAATTTTTCTGGCAGTAAGAAAACGGTATGACTTAAACCAGTGACACATTGTTCTCAGAAAGACAGTAAGATAATCATTCAGCTTTTAATTGGTAACTTTCATTGAGTTTTTGCTTTGCAAACACTTGATTTAAAAAAAGCATTTCAGTGCATGACTTCCACTACAAAACTAAAACTAACTAAAATGCTCTCAAAAATTAGGAATGTTTATTATTTATTGCTTATTACAATTTACTTCATCATCACCAAATGTTTATTAAAATTTGCTTTTGCAGCAAGCTCTTCAATGAAAATTAGTGTTCACTACAAGACTTTTAGTCTTTGTTGTATATAGTAGACAGGTCTAATCATTTGATGGAGTATTGAAGCAAATATTTTTCCAGCTGGATGCTCTTTTTAAAATCTTCCTACTTATTGTAACATAAGCACTTGGTCCTTTTATTGTTAGGCTACACATTAGGAGACTTGCTACCCAAGCTTAATGATAATTCTTAGATAAGCGAGCTGTTTGTACCAGACAACAACCTGATATTTTCTGTGTTATGCAGTGCAACAAATTTTTGAATTCAAAAAATTCTTCATTTTCTAACAATGAAAAATTTGAAAAAATAAAAGTTTATTAATTATGCTTTTGAATAATTTCATAAGAATTTTCATTCAAAGTTATTAAAATGAATATGTTCAGTTGATAATGCCATTTAACTGCTGGGAATCATTCTTGATTGGGATTGCCTACGAAACCAGAAATATAAAGTTATAAATGGTTTCTACAAATAATATTTTGAAAAGAGTTCAGGAATAATAAATAAATCCTACATATTTATGTATATATTTATATATATGTATATGTATATACAGGTGTAAACATTTATGGATAAATTAATTAAAGGAGTTCTGTTTTAATGCTTGGTTGATAAGGGGATATGCTAGCAAAGATTCTGCTTTAAAAGGAACTTTGTAATTGATAATCTTTTGATTGTGAAAAGCATTCAGGTGACATTTATAACTGTGTTATAAGTTACAAAAGAAAGAATCAAAGGATATTGAAATGGATTATATGATCTTAGCAGTAGTACAATCCATTCTGATTCACTAAACCTAGATTATGTCATAAGCTAAAAAATTTATTTATTTGATTTTTTAATATTTCCTTCAATGTCTTGCTATGGATAGACATGTAAAAATAAAATGCTTCTCTTTAATAATAAAATTTTTTCTTGTGGTAGCCTTGTCAAAGAAACATTAGAACAATATTAAATTATTTCTAACTTTTTTGCTTTGTGAAATGTTAAATGTAACGTGATCTTATATCTTGATAACATTGTATAGTTAAATCCCAAAAGTTATCTTAACTTCACTTGACTTCATTTTGAAATTAATTTTTTTTCTTTTTTTTTCTTAAATGCTTTTCATGTTTTGTTATTTAAAAGAATTAAAAATTCAGTTAAAATTTGTAGTCCAATTCTTTCAAAATTAGGGAAAAAATAAATATAAATAAATATAAAAGACATTGCTAAATTGAAGTAATTTAATTAATACTTTTTTTATTTGAAGGCTCAGGATGGTGACAGACACACACCATCTAAATTATGCAGTATTAAATTGCCGAAATTAGATTCTTTTTACAGAATAAAATATATTTATTGGTTATTTTAATATAATTTGATGTGTTAACTTTAACTTTATTAAGTCTTTTTTCAATTCTTAGTTCCTGAGATAAATTTACAATGTTCAACAAGATTTACAAGATTATCTCAAAAGATTAGATAGCAGCAAAAGGAAAGTAATTAGTTAATTAGTTGATGTAAATATTCAAAGTAGACTTTGAGGTAGTTATGTACTTTACAAATAAATTATTAATTGATGTTAGTAGAGTTGATATTTTTATGCCCATGGTTAAGGTGGAAAGAGCATTATCTGGCGTCCATTACATGATATCTGCAACCAAAACAGGTTATCAAAGCTATAATTTAAGTATTTTCAATTTTATGGATTTTTTTGTCTTCGAACAACAGAAACTTCCAAAAAACTCTAACACATTTTTGAAAGTTTCGCTTGTTTGGCCATACTTTAAAATTAATTTAATTTTAAATAAAGATTAACATTTCATAATCAGTAAAATTTCCAAGCGACATGTTTTTTAATATCGCAAAATAATCTTTATATGAAATCGTTTGTGTAAATATGCAAGTTAGTGTTGCAAAAATATTTACTTCTTGCTTTGATGTGTCAATTATTTTCTATTATTACTTTGCAGACCATTGGAGCCAAGAAACTTCCTGTTTAAATGGCTTGATGATTTCAAATCAAAACAACAGTCAGCAGAAAATAGCAATCTTCCTATTGCTGTTGATACTTCAGTAGAATCTGCTGCATTTACTTTGTTGGCAATTCCAATGATACTTGACTGTACCAGACCACCACGCAGACGGAATACAGATCTAAAATTAAAAAAGCTGATGCTGAAAGATAATAATTTGGATGTGAAAAAGAAAAATTCTGAAAATACGACAGAGGTAAATATTAATATTTTTATAAAAATTAACCTTCAGTGCATTCCCTTGGGAAAAAAGCTATTTATTATAGATTTCATATTAACATTTATATTTATTTTATTTTGTTTATATTAATTTTTTTTTTTCGGTAATTTAATGGGGACTTATTTGAAAGATATATTAAAAAATATTTTTTTAGGTTTTTTTTTTTATAATAATGGCAGCAATTTTGATTCTTTCCAGGCTTTTGAATTTGTATTTTCATTAGTTTTTCTAGACGAAACATGAAAAGAAATCGTATGAATTAGTCATTATATTGAGAAACTTTGTAACGGCTTAAAAACATAATTTTAGTACACTCAAACTATATATAACTATTTACAACGTTTTAAAAGCCTAGAAGATCCATGATGTTTTTTTTAACCATAAACATGTTTTTTGGGTTATAGAACATTACCTTTCTGGACATTCACCCCCAGACAATATCCCCCAGGACATTAACCCCCATGCCTATAACCTCTCGCTATTTTTCCCCCAGACAATAAATAAATAATATCAATGTTAATGTCATAACGAACATTGAGTTTATATTTAAAGCAAAACAGTAAACGAAACAATGTATAAGATGTTATAAGATTTAGGTTCTTGAATTTTCCCATTCTCATACAGTGATGTTCATTGCTATTCCACATAAATAGTCCATAGGTTTTCTATTCGCATAGTCGGCCACAACGTTATCAATACTTAAGTTTACTGTTGCAGGCGTAAATATTTAACCCAGCTCAGGTCTTCCTCTTACTTGATCACCGTCAAGAATTTCCAAAAATTTAAATGATGGCCACCTACATTTGTGGTAAAAGAATTATGCTACCCTTCAACTGCATTATTTGTACTTGGTAAGTCTTTTTGTACTTTGTCGTGAACACCCCACAAGACATACGGAAACCGGGGTGGACAGAAATTTCCTTTTTTCAATGCTCCAATATATTCATCTTCAAAGTAGTCCAATATAATTTTGAGGTTTTGATCCATTTGTCCAGATAACGTGTTAAAATATCAATTCATGTCATTTCCAGGTACAAACGACAAAGCAGCAATCATCTTGAACTTCTGATGTAAAAGGTCTTGTTGATATCGTACCTTCAGACCATAGTTTTTAATTTGCTTGTAGATGTTTTGCGTCAAATAAAAGTAGCAACTTTTCTGTGCTACACCTCGAAAGCATTCTTAACAGCAATTTTAAAATAAATCAAAACTGTCAAGAGATTCAAATTTGTGCTCATAGTGCGCAGTTATTGAAATAGATGAACTTATGTTGGTTGTGTTTTATTAGCAAGGCAAATCCACACAAAATTACAGATCCCATTTTTAGAGCGTGGATTCTGTGCAGTTGCGAATATATTAGAGGGATGGTATCAAATGTTCCATCTATAAACTAATGCTGAGATTGTTCTAGCGAAATCAGCT
>JAUZNK010005582.1:0-26001 GCA_035046665.1 Euphysa ruthae
GTTGCCCCTGCAAGAAATGGAAAGAAAATAAACTCGAGGTAAGTAAAAACTGAAAGGGGAGAGGTTGCTAACATATAACCCTGTAATTTAGTCGTCAAGTTTTAGTGTAACTGTCGTTACTCTTTGAAATCATCTTGTAAGACTTTTATTAGGTACAACCTTGTTTCCGTTATTCAAAGTCTCTGCTACGTTGCCACAACTGGTTTCTTGATCAAGAGAGGAAGTTTTTGGAACATCATAATTTTCAACACTATTTCTTTTTAATACAGGATTTTCGATGAGTGCTTCGTTAGGACCTATACTACGGCCTGATATTTCGTTTTCGATTAGGGAACTTCGTTAGGAGTTAATTCACTAATGTTTACAGTGGTTTTGGCTACGGATGGAAGATGGACATGGACGTGTTGTTGCATGCAACAACGTAGCTGGCGTGACAGGTGGATCTGATGGAAATATTGAGTAAAATTTTGTTTTGTACAAATTTAGTAAATGCTTTGTTTTGCTAATGTCATAGAATGATGCTGTTTTATCACATCCTGTAAAGTTATGCATGAAAAGTAAACTTTTAAATATATCCATTCCTAAAACCTCTTTTTGTCGTGAGTGGTGCTAGTTTTTTTTAGCTCCCACTCTGTCTTTTCTGTAGTATATATCAAGTTGTCATGGTTGGTTTTCCACAACATGAAAGGCGGCTCAAATATTTCGGGAGGACATGATTATAACTCGCGTGTGATTATATTATCTACACTAACATTATCAGTTTCGTCTAAAACATGAAACATCTGAAATAGAAGAGCGTGATCAATATGTAGATTCCCATCTTTCAGTTGAGTTTTGTGCTTCTTTGTTGAAATTTTTTTCTCTTCATCACATCTTTTCATTTTACATTCAAATACACCTTTTTTTTCTAATTCAGTAATAAACATGAACATTTTGTCTACATTACCATTTTTAACTGCTTCTTCCTTAATAGAAATACTGAGTAATTCAGGATGTTGGATAAAAAATACGCTTTATTGATTTATTGTTGTGACTATGGCATTAGAAGCAGACTTTTTATAGAAATGTTGTTCGCTAGTTTTGTGAAAAATATTTATATTCTCCTCCATCTTCGTAGTGTATTAAACTGTGGCAGGCATCGCATGGAAGGCATACCACCTCCTTTAGTCATACCACCACTATTTTTCAAAGTGCGCATTAAAATTTATTCAATAACAATATCCGTTGGCGTATATAAGACATCAAAGACAGATGATTTAACCCGTGACACATTTTAATTATTGTTATAAGCTATCAAATGTGAATCGATGTTGTTAAGATTCGACTTAATTTCTCTCAGGTGGGAATTATGTTTGAATCCGCACAAACTTAATATCAAACAATTTCTTGGGAGCCAAGGGATCTCTTTTAGAGTAAGTTCTGGAGAAAAAAAGGACAACTTACACAGCTGGTATCAAGGTTTGTGAGAGTGCTGTGGATAGTAATTACTTGTTTTAAAATAAATGTGTTTATATGTTTTAGAATGAAAAAGATAAATCTATCTAATTACTTCACGAAAGCAAATACCAAGAGTAACCCACCTTATCACGATAACCCGTCCCCTTCGACGTTAAAATTTTTAATGTTTTCTTTAATTGAGTGCAATTGATCTAAAGCATATCTGTTAGAGCCAAAGTTTAACCCTCACTAGATTTAAATAAACAACATGAATCAACCCAAACCGTAAACGTTTTACAATTTAGTAGCCCATTTCAACCCTTGGCATCGTTCGCTTTTCCCAAATCCAAGTTCAGTTCGCGTTGAAAGATCTTGTCAACCCACTTGGTGTGATACGCTTAATGGCTTCATTAAACACAAGAAACGATAGTGTAACTTGTTTTATTTGTGCTGTACAAGAAACTAAGTTAGTATTCATAAATAAAGAGTTTCGCAACTGGAAAAAGTCTCCAGAACCTCTTGAAGAGCATAGAAATTATTCATTTCATCTAACCACCCTTCAGTTCAGTTTTAGTCCCAAAATGTCACCATGTTATAGCTATGACAAACAACCATTTAGCCAAGACACGAGAGGAAAAACGTAAATACTTTACCAAAATAAAACAGTTTGTTCAATTTCTTGGACACAAAAATGGCTATTTTAAACAATAGATGTTGTAAAGATGTATTGACAATCCAAGCAAAAGAGAAATGTGAGATTTTCAAAAGAAAGTGGACTCATAATAATTAACCAAAATGAACTACTAAGTATTATGTCAAATCAAGTATTACGTATGAAATTAAAAGAAATACATAGTAATGGATACAAGGAGCATCTCTCACGTTGTATACGATCAGTTAATTATTGGCTGTAACATCTTTGCTTTAAGCATTGAGTACCAATTATATTCACTCACAGATAATCTTTCAAGATCTTTACAAGCTAAAAAAACAGTGTTCCTCCATGACAATTTATTTCTAATTTATACTTCTTTATTTATTCACATAAAAATAATGATAAAAATGCTCTACTCAAGGAAGTTTACTTTTAACACATTGACTCTTTGAAAAAAATACACACATTCTGAGGAGACGTCATTGCCAGTATAATAATTCATTTTCATTAAAATAAATGATATTTCCCTGGCAATAATTTATAAATCCTTTAAAACGTTTTACTTGTTTTGTAATATAACACCTTCCTTAGTATATCAAATTTATCAGTTAGTGAATTTCATATTCCTAATTTCAAAATTATTTGATATCTTTAAAAATCAATACTAGTTTTTTTATATTTTAAAACTCTTATGTTTGCAAGGGTCACCCGAAAAAGCTAGAGCCCTAATTAAGATACATATTAGGATAGCGCTAAAGTAGTATATAACCTACGATCATTTCTGTAAAAAATATTGGTCTTTTCAAAGTTATTTTTGACAAATTCGACGAAGGATAACGAACTTGGTATGCCTCAATCCATGTATATTTGTTTCTTTCGATATCGTTTTGAAATGCCATACGCAGGAATTCGTAGTCATTTATTGTTTTGTAACTGAATTCAACAATCACTCGCAGAATTTTTAAAGATTCAACAGGAATTTTGAGTTGATATGAAAACTCATAAAAAAGTCACTTTTCCGGCTATAAAATTTTAGGAGATTTTAAGTATGTTTTAGAAGAAGGTTCAAACTACCAATTAAGCTTTTAAAATAAAACTTTGCAATTTATTCAAGGTTAAGGGGACCTTTTTAGTCCATTTTTACTGGAGTATTTGGCAGGTGTGGATAATTTATTTTTGAAAAGGTGTTTACGAACAGGTCGTTATCGTTAATAAAATTTTGATAAACCTAAATTTCATTGCTATAGTAAATAACATTTCTGTCACGTTGCGAACATCTTGTGGTTTTATTTTCTTGTAACCCACCACCTGTGTACTGGAAATTTTACCATTAACATAGCTACTAGTAGGCTGGTGGCACAAATTCTTTACTGTCACGTGGGCGTAAAATATCAACAAATATATGGTGTGCTTTTTCGCGCAATTGTCTCAATAGTAGATAGTTCACTCTGCTAGAGAATTCTCTTTAGCCTTGGGTGGTTGCATGACGATAATGAAATTATATGCCAAGTTCTATTGTTGAATTACATTTCTGTACAACTTCTCGATTTAAAACCTATGTTGTATTACAATATCATCCATGAATGTGAATGCTAAACTTCGACCGTAAATCTCACAAAAAAGAGAGTAAATTTAATTGGCCTTTTGAAGTTATATGACATCCAAGTTGAATTGTTTACAAATATTGTTAATGGTACAGGAAACAGAGTGCAAAAACGTAATATCTTTTATGTATAGTTTTACAGTTGTTGTTACAGTAATCGATTTTAATGAAATATCAATTCCTATTAATCTTTCTGTTTAGAATATCAAATCAAGACAAACATGTTCCATGACCTGGCATTTTGCAAGTAAGTAATGTTTCTGCTGGGTTTTCATGAAAAGGGCACTTCATGTAACTTCTGTTCATGTTGCTGAAACGCATTATTAAACTCATTTAACTCATTGCGAAAGCAAAAAATTGAAATTAGTGAGCTTTGCAGCTGGAGCTCATTTGGCAACAACGCGAAAAATTCTCTAAAGTAAGAGTATAGTATTTAAAAAACTTGGTTAACTTAAGTTAAGTTTACAAGTATTTATACAAGTATACATATATCATCATATGCAGTCACATGGGGTCGCAAAAAATACAGGATTGATGAGCAATTACATGTTTTATAATGAAAAATTGTAATATAATTTTGATGCAAAATTTTATTAACGAAATCTAATTAGCGAAAATCAAAAAAGTACTGAATTTTAGAAAATTTTTATCCACCTGAAAACATTTTAAAACAGTTGAAGGGCACAAAAATTCTAATATGCTACTTTATAACTCTATGTAAGATGGGAGAAAAATTAAAGCTTTAAAGATATCAGAGAGAACGTAATCAATTCTTGCGAAGAATAAAACCAAGTTTGACCTTAGAAAAGCAGCTTCTAAACCTAATAAATTATGCTGACACATGAATATTTTTACAAATGAAATTCATATTTTCACAAAAGATTCTGGTAGAAATTGCGGTATACTCTCTTCATGAGAAAAATAAAAAATAACTACTTTGAAGCTAAATTTACTGTCTACCAGAAATAAAATTTTTAAATCCACGATAAAACAGGGGATAGCTTCATGAGAAAAATAGAAAGACTTGATTTTTGGACCAATTATGGTTTGTTTAGGGATATAGTTACTGCGTCCGATAAAATATTTAAATTGACCAACATTCTGAAATTGTCAAAAGTAACACAAATTTTTTTTCCTATTTGGAATATAGTTTCTTGGGTGGAATCAAAAACGTCTTTTTTTTAATAGAATTGAACTCATTTAGGTTCTAGGTCTGAAAAGTCTAAGAACAAACGTTTTTGGTAGGCGGCCATCATAAGCATTGAATATTATTCTCAATTATGAATGTCTAATTTTATAATGATAATAAGAAAAGGGACTAAAAGTTTTTTTGCAAAAAGGCCGAAAGTGACCAAATATAGGCATACAATATAATTTCCAATTAAAGGAGGCTCTAAAATGCGGAAAGTTCTAATTAACATACAGATTTGTTTTCCTCGGCGGAATTCGGGTCAAACTCTCATAGAAAAGTTTCTTACTAGCGGACAATCCATTAGGGGACACTCGAATTAGCGGACACTGTTTTTGCACGAAATGGCATATTTAGCCTTTTTTACTCTCCAAATCAAGGACAAAGAAAAAAAAAAACAAAATATCATTTTTTCAAATGCTTTTTTATTGCAAGCATTTAGCGGTTTGATACATATGCCCATTTTTACCCCCGAAATAATTTTCTTATTCAGCCGCTTCGCCAATCTTTCTGCATCAAAAGAGCGGTATATAACTGAGATTTCCTGCCCATTGCGAATCCCACCATTTACTCCTTCATTAACTACTTGGAGATTGAGCAACATTTTGAAAATTTTTTGGTACATTTCCGAATCTTTCTCAATTAAAATCTGAATATCAATTTCATACACTTCTTCTGTAATCACATTTGTTTTGTCTGTGTTGTTGTAGAATTCTTGTTTGAAGCCCGAGAGACAGACTGTATCAGTTCGTTTTTTTTTCTTTCAAATCTTTTTTTTTCCTTTTAGAATTCGAATCTTTGAAATGTTTTGAATCGATTTTGATGACATTCGAGAAATGAAGCTTACATATATAAAATGGCTTCCATCAACTCCAAAAAATGAAAAGCTGGAAAACATAATAAAAGATATCTGACATTTGATGAAAAGATAAAAATATTTGATGAAGCGAAGAAAATAAATAAAACCAAAGTGCAGGAAATTGCTGAAAAGTTTGACATTGGAAAGTCTCAAGCTGCTAATTTCATAAAAAATGAATCAAAACTCAGTAAGAAATTTGAAATATTCCAAGGAAAAGTTTTGAAACATTCGAAAAGAGAAAATCATCAAAAATTCAAAGCGATCATTGAAAATTTGTATACCTGGTACAATGCGAAGCATCTGGTATTTATGTAAATGGACCTTTGCTTAAAGAGGAAGGCATGAGCATTAAAAACTTTTTAAATCAACATGAATTAGATATTTTCAAAGCCGGCTTGATAAATGGAAATTCAATCATAGCATTAAAGAAAAAGAGATTTCAGGTAAGTCTCTTGACGTTTCACAAACAGCCCTCGAGTTAAGAATGGAAAGGATAAGATAACTTTTCAAAGGCTAAGATCAGAAAGATATTTGGAGTATGGATGAGAGTGGGTACATTTCGAAGCTTTGCCATTAAAAGGATTGGCACGGAAAGGAAAAAAATACAGGGGAGGAAAAAATCGAAGCATTAAAGGATCGCTGTTGCAATTTTTTGTTAGTGCAGATGAAGCAAGAGTTGACCAACCAATTATGATTTTGTGAAGTAAAAAACCAAGATGCTTTAAATCGTCCATCTCCCGAAACGCTTGCCGAAGTTTCTTACTTTGACGAGTCAAAATCTTGGATGCAAGTACATATTATGGAAAACGTCCTTAACATCTGAAGCCGTCAAATGGTAAGAGAGGGAAGGGAAGTTATATTACTTTTGGACAACGCCACTGTTCACCCCTTCTTTAATCGATATGTATAAAAATTGTATTCTTTCCAAATATTACATGGTTGTAACCACTTGATGCTGGAATTATACAAAGTTTTAAATCAAATTATCGTAAAAAGAGTCAATGCGTTACGTTATTGCACGTGCAAAAGAAGATTTACTTGCTTCGGAAATATCAAGAGGAGTTGATGTTCTTCAAGTAATCGCATGTGTGGCAAAATATTGGAAGGAGGTTAACGTCACCACATTACGGAACTGTTTTGTTAAATGTGGAATTATTACAGAAGGACAAAGTGGAAGTGACAAGACATTGTCGATGAGGAATTCGATGACATTTTTAAGTAACTTGCTGCTGACTCAGAATGTAACAATAACAACAGAGGGTTATATCAATTTCAATGTCGAAACATGCAACTTTTTGCCAGTTATAAATGCCGATATGATTGATTGGAGTGTAAGTTCTATCTAAAATTGTGTTGCTGAATATCTCCTGAAAGATTTTGGAGAAGACCCAGTAAAAGTTGTTTCTGATAGTGATGATGAGGATGACGTCGGTAAAGAATGTGTTGAGGTTGAAGTAAGCAGAGAAAAAGCATTATAGATTATTTACAAACTTATTAATCTGAAGGATCTCAACAAAGAAGAACTCACTTGTTTCGTTAAAGGAAAAGCTAGAGATAATTAAAATAAACAGCATAATGCAGGAAACGCTTAAGAACTATTTTAAATAAACGCCCAGTTATAAGATTCTGTTACTTCTTGTGTATTTTTGTTCGTTATTGTTTTTGTTCCTTTTCATTAGTTTCTGTTGTTGATGTTTTGTTATTTCAGTTGAGTAACATCAACAATACAGCCTTGTGCCTTTTATTCTCCCCCAAAGTTATATCAATGCCCGTCTCTTACCTCTAGTACATATGCAAAGCCAAATTTTCTAAATTTTTATGAAGATCTTCAACAGAAAATGTGTCTCAGAAATGATCTTATATAGCTTAATTTTTTTAAGAATGACTTTCTTGAAGAATTTTCTTAGAATAAAATTTCCAGTAGCTGTTATTGTAAAAATAGTAGCTATGTAGTAGTTATCAAACAGTAGTTGGCGAAGTATACTCGGGGAACAGTGACTTTTTTACCATTTTTAAACGCTCCGACTTTAAAACCTATTGCATGCTTTTACTTTTCACTAAAATTAGTGCATTACCAGTGTCTTTTTTAATTGTACGAGATTCATGTGTATCTAGAGGATATGTATTCCGTTGCCTGTACTATTTTATCAGTTGAATTCCTTACTTTACACCTTAAGCAACAAAAATTGTTGTGTAAAGGGACAATAATGGACATATTGTTTTGACACTCAATTTTTGTGTTATATTTTGTTTCTTTGTTGTTAGTATATTTGTTATGGCAGAATAAAAAATTACAACTAACTAAATTACAAAAGATTAGATTTAATTTAAGACTACCATTGCAGATCATAATATTAAAACATTGGAAGGTGCAGTGCGGACCAAGGATTTACTTAAAAGAACTAGACTATTATTATCCTATGTATTGCGTTGCTTATTTAAGCTACAAATCTTTTCAGCGTAGTAAGTATAAGAGGCGGACAAAAAAGTTAGTTATTATAATTTAACGCCATTTAAAAGTTCAAGGACCAAGCTGCAAATCATGATAACAAAGATTTTAAGTTAACTAGGTTAAGCGTCCACAAATTGTGAGCAAATTCAATCAAATGTACAGCAAGCAAGCAAGCAAGACAGCAAGCAAGAAAGCAAGCAAGCAACCAAGCAAGCAAGAAAGCAAGCAAGCAACCAAACAAGCAAGCAAGCAAGCACGCAAGCAAGTATTTATTCTGCCACAAAAAATATACATATAATATGAAAATTACAAGACAAAATAATGTACGACAAAAAATAAAAAATGGATAATCATTAAGAAAACGTAATAAAAAACAAATGGCGGCAAGAATAGGTACAAGAATTGTCTGTCACCACAATATTTCCATTGTGGCCCAGGTATACATTACACACAAAGAGATAGAGAGATTGACTCAGCCGAAACATAGTGTTAATATATATGTAAAAAAAAAGTGTTTTTTACAGAATTATAGTCTATATTTTTTAGATATGTTATGTTTTATGATATGTTTTATAAATTTTATTCAAGGAAACCACTTGCTGTACAGAGCATAATACACTTCAAGGCTTCTTGTGTAAATAAACAAGAACAATAGGGAAGCCAAAATGTTATTTGATAAAGAGGTTATTACCATACAAATTTCCGTTAAAAATACTAACGATTTTTTGATAACACTCAAGGATCGTTAAGAAAATATTGAAAGTAACCCCTTTAAACGACTAAAAAGATAAACTCCGCAGAATGGGCGTAAGATACACTAGATAAACAGATAAACCTATAAGGATTAAGGCTTTGAAGTTCTTTTAGTGTAGCATAAAGTTGGTAAAATTTTTTAATGTGACCTTCAACCATATCGATGGTCAATGTCGCTTATACTACAAACCTAGTGACGAAATATTAGATATAAAAATAGAATCCAAACACCCTTCTGATATAATCAAACAACTTAGAATCGGAATAGCATTTTTCAAAAACTGGATCGTAATGCCAAATTAAGCTATAAAGTCAATAAAATGTTTCCATAAAGAAATCGAAAAAAAAAAAAAAAAAACTTAACATCAAACGGTTTAAAGGCCAACACGACACCTCCCATCTTCAGCAACAAGATGTTTAATAGAAACACAGTTAGTTTTATCTATGTCTAATGTAAATTCAATAATCAATAAGCATAACCTTAGTAAATTTAAAGATATCCTTAAAGATATCCTTTTAGAAGAAGAGAAAAACCGCAACTGCATAAATTTCACGATACATCAAAACTGCCTGAAATAAGCATCACCTAACATGCAAAATTTTATCTAACCTACTCATCAAACTTTTATCAAATTTTTCAGTACAATGTGATATTATAAGAGTCGCAGAGAACTTAAATTAGGTTTAATTTTAAAACAGTCTAGAAAAAAATTTTGTGTTACGAAACTTGATTTTCTGGTTGAATATTATATATGATATAGTGAATGCATTTCTTTCTTTTGTTAAATAAATGTTTTAGTTATTGGGAAATAAATCTTTCAAATAGATTTTCTGAATAATTCAGAAACTGAGGATTAACCAATATATCTAAATATATATAGATATACTTGATTATTGTGACAGGTTTATTTACACTATGGTTAATAATTATCGAAACCAAGGAATTTATTTCTTGGCATTTGGCATTCAAAATGGACGTTTATTAAATGAAATCTTAAGTTAAAATTTCCATGTTTAGATTTGCTTTGATAAGCGCGCAAATAATTGAGTTTACTAGTAGCTACATGAAATTGCTTAATGTGTGATAGTACGAATGAGGACTCTCAATCTCTTAAGTACCAAAATTTATGAAAAGCTAGGTATTTGCCATGTACTAAGAAGAAAAAAACTTGGTCTATTAATCAATATTTTGTTATTTCAAAAAAAATTTAAAGAAAAAAAAAAAACAAAAAAACTTTTTTTTTAGATATAAATATAAATAACTAATTTTTATAGATATGAATATACATCTCATTGTTTCTTCAGAAATAAGATTATTCCAAATAACTGTTTGTAAACAATTTTTGCATGCATTCGAGTAATAATGCTTATTTTTTGTTTATCTTGATTTTTTCCGTCATTAGAAAAAAATTGTTTGTTCTTTTCATATATTGATTTTCTAACTTTGCTAATATATTTATAAATATTCAAACATATTACTCAGTGATAGATATCAGGCTGTTGACGATATTTAAGTATTAAGTTTGATATTTAGGTTTTCATAAATCGGTTTCGGTATCAACCTATTAAGAAATTAAGAATTTTGAGAAATTAAGATCAAAGAGAATAAAATCATACCGTGCGTCCTTTTTATTTAATTTGACATTCGAATTACTGTCGATTTAGATAGTATCATTGAAAGAATATGTTTCTGGCTATAACTGATGGTGTTTCCAAGTCTTTCAAAAATCTTTGCTCGTGCTTTGAAGATTATCAAGATGTTCACGAAGATGATGAATTTGCCAAAACTCAAGCTGCTAAGGTAGTTAAAAATACTGGGAAAGAAGAGAAGTTCGAAAAACAAGTTTTATATGAATGTAATTTTAATAATTACCGCAAATTATCAATGGAAGAAGTTTATGCAGAAAATCCCGATAATTGTGTCGTGAAACAAAGCCAAGAGAGAAAATCATTGTTGACGCAAAACAAAGATGTATCCTTTAACCGTCAACTGGAAAGTGTTAAAAAACCTACCGAAAATCCTGTCTCAAATGCGGCATCTGTAAGTTGTGATATACTTGATCTACCAAAATGGTTTCCTTTAGAAAATCCAAATATAGGTAACTATTTAAGTCAAATTTCTTATGTTTTATCAAGTTTTAAATTAATCTTTATTATATGTGACTAAACACCGCCGCGAGTAAATCACATTTAAGTTTTAAATATTTGTTTTTAAAACTTAAAAATTATTGCTATTTGTACAAGAAATAAAAAAAATCACTTCGAAAAAAGTAGTAGTAAAGGTTACACAAGAGTTTTGGGAGCTACTAATTGGGGATGGGCTTCTGTAATCCAAATAGGATTAGATACATTTTTCTTTTGTCAGTTATGTCATCTTAGGAAAAAAATTTTTGAAAATTTCTTTATCTCATCATAATCTATCCATGAAAAATATTTCATTAAATACTCCGTTGTCACGCAACGTTATTCACCTATGGAAAATACTGATTTTGACATGGTACTTTGCTAGGTAAAAATTATTAGTTACGCAAATAAATCACCAGAAACAAAAACTTTTTTTAAAATTTTTTTTTAACATAAAACCGTCGAATTATTGAAATTAAACCCAAAACATCATCTTAGGACTTATGAAAAATTTTTATGCCTTTCTCACGCACATCTCTGTATTGTTAGGCTTGCCCGTTGTCTACGCGGACTTGCCCAAGGAAGGTACAGAAAAATGCGTGAATATTTTTAATGTAAAACAGCTGGTATTCCACACATTTAAAGAAAATATAAACAAAAAAGTTTTTTAATCACAAGTATCGAATGCTATCATAAGACTAAATAAATTCATTCTATTTATTATTCCAGTGATGATCTTATATCCTTGTAGCTTATCAACCCAATTAACTTTAAAAGCTGTTACAATAAAAAAAAAAAAAAATATATATATATATATATATATATATATATAAATTTAACATAAGGTGTCTTCTTTATTTATCTTTTAGGGTTCTTCTTTTTACATTAATGTTTTGTGTACACTATCTTATTTTTGATATTTAAATCGTTTACTGGTTTCAGAGTTTGTACATTTGTGTTATCATTTAGCATTTTTTGTAAGGTAGATGAGTGTTATGATTTTCTGGTCTAGTCTGGCTGTAAAAATGTATCTATAAACTTTTTTCTTAATTTTCAGCCTCAAACAAAGTGAATATGTTCTAAATTTATTTGTCTCTTTTTTGACTTTTTAATAAATTCTGTTATGACATTAGCCGCAAACTTCTCATACCAATTAAAATATTTAGCCTATCAATGCATGATAATTCTTGCTATAAATTTAAATTTTGTTCTTTTATTGATGGTTAAAAAAATAAACGGTATGATTTTATTGTTCTTATATTGTCTTGAATTGGTGAAGTGAGTATAAAAGTTGTGGTAGTGATAACGCGTGTTTGAAAATTTTGCATTATGATATAGAGTTTATAGTTTTTTTATCTTTTAGGGACAGGGTTTTCAAAAAAGCACGTTGATAAATTAACTTTTGAACGATAATAAAGCTCCACACAATTAACGACGTCGCTAGTTGTCGGTGTTTTTAAAGACTAGGCTAAATTTAAATCTTTTTAAGTAGAAAAGCCTACAATAATGGAAAGTTCAAGTTTTAAAATAAATTGGTTTAAAAATATAAAAATAATTTAAAAATTTAAGATATATTATCTTAATGACCCGATTATTTTTTTCTGCAGTAAGTTTTGGAACTTTTGTATCGAAATACCTAGTCGGATTCCAATAAAACTAAGGTTGCTTTGATTGTGTTTATTTTCTTTAACGTAGAGTGAAATTTCTAAATGTATTTAGTATGATTTATCTAATAGTTTTAACCATCTATATTGACCAGGAGAGTATTGTCTATCTATTCTACTCAACGATGAATTTGATGTTAATGCGGAGCAAAGGGTAGGAGAATATTCATCAATAACCACCTTATTGAAAGACATGGATACTTACCTAAGATCTCAAAAAAGGTGGAGTTGGCTATCAAATTTTTTAGTGAATCCTGATACATTCGAGTTCTATCTGAAACATCTAGTAAAGTTTCTAAATGTTGTTGACACGGAAAAATTTTACCAAGATGCAAAGAAATTTCGTTCGATTTATGAAAGCAGGAAAGGTAAATCTTGATCTTTAAATTATTCAACCAGTCATACTTTTCTAAAGATTGAGAAAGGCTTCGGCTCATGAATTGAATTTGCTCTTTAGAAATACCTAAAATATACTTTTATGTTATGTTGCTAATAATCCTGATTTTGTTGCTCATTATAGACTAAACCTTTTAAAAATGAATTTGTTTAATTGTTATTTGCGCAAAAGCCATCGATAGAAATATTTCCAATATTAGTAAGTTACAATTATTCATTATCATAGAGCAGACGGAGCTTCTGACCCATTGCGAATATTGGGGAAGTCGACAGCAGATGTTATCTGGAAAAGTTATCGGAGACTTTGTGGCAGGAAGTTACGGCCCTATAGATCCAGTATTTGGTGTTTTATTAAATCCAACAACAGGTAAATATAAAAGTATTAGTATACGGTAAATCATCATCACATTTTCATAAGGCTTTTTATAAGTCTACTCGTATACTAGCATAAACTTCTAAAATTTGAAATTAGCGATAAAAAAAAATATATAATTCTAGTTTCTTTTTTTGAAGATACTGCATGAAAATATTATTTTGCATAAATTAAAGATGTCGGTTGGTGTGAAATTCGTTTAATCTGGCGTACTTTGTCAATTCAGGTGCAAAAAAAGTGCTATTTATTAATATGAAGATTATGCCAAATCAATTGAAATTCTATAATCCAAAAGTCCACATGCAAGATGTCACAAGATATGTCCCTATATGATTTTTATTGTAAATAAAGTAACTGTTAATAGCTATTTAAACAATATTTTTATATCCGAATATCAAGAATTAATTTTACGAAAGTTATGGTTTTCAAAAAACTTCAACTTTTTCTATGGTCTTTGTATCTGCCATATCGACGCTTGTTTGTTCTTATGTAGCCAAAAAATTTTATTTTTCTTTGTTATTTAATGGAAATTGAATGGCACAACCATAAAAAATAAAAAAACGTGTCTTTTCGTATTATCGCATCATTTCGTATTATCTAGGAAAATGCCACTAAAGTTATGTGTAAGTAAGCTTACTTTTAAAGCTTATAAATAAACCTTATTCTTTAATACTTTTAGTGTTTATCAATTTAATAAGTAGCAAGTTTAATAAATTTTCAAACAGTAACACTGAATATATAAATAACGCATTGAAACATTATAAATACCGAATTGGCAATCATCCTAGAAATGGTATCCCGATAAGAATACCAGTTGACAAACCAACAATATTTTTGAGGGGTATTATATCACCTAATCTTGTACTTCGCCTACTCGTATGGATATCTGCTCTAGGGTGGTGAAGACCTGTCTTCCTATTGTCCTTGTTTGTCTAATTAGTATAGAATGCCAATTTCAGTTATATAATCCTTCTTTGTTGTCTTAGTTGTTGAGGGTGCCGAATTATTAGTTTCCTGGTTGCTGCATTGCCGACTAGCAGAAAGGATCCCGAACTCTTTGCTACCAATTTAGAAAGGCTGCCCCATCAACAGTTGTTAAATGACGTAGCATTTTTAGTGCCATGTTGCGATTGGAGGGTGACCCTGCATATGTAACAGTTCTTTGAGGCCACAACACTGCTTTTACTAGGGCAAACGGCTCATAACTGACAAGAAAAAAAATAAAATGAATTGACTTTTTATTCAAGTTATTAAAACAAATCATTCGGACTTCTTTTCAACCCAAGTTTGTATAATGAAAGTTCTTAGTACACCTCAATCCGACTGTGACACATTACCCAAACCTTGATTTCTTTTGTTCACCAACTTGTGTAGCAATTTTTCTCATATGGAATATTTTCTCTCAAGTTCATCACTTTGCAACTTAGAAATTTGTTTAACAAATTTTGATTTTTCCATAAGGTGTTCTGATTTTTTGTATTTGGTTTTACCTTCCTGCCAATCCCAATGACTCGTGTTTTCACATGCATAGTTTTTTGCATCTTTAAAGATATTGGTCTTACTACATATCATTTGGACCTTATCAAACACTCCTCAAATTTATCCTATCATAGCAAAATAGTATAAATTCAATACCAAGGAAGCTGACGCTGGTATATTTAATTTTCTTGAATTTATGATAAGATTTACCGAGTGATTAAAGTGCTAAATTTCCTGCGTCATTATATTACTAACTTTAATAAATAAAATATAATATACGGTATTTGATGAATAGTGATACCGTATAGTAAGAATTCTGGAGTCCAATTTTATTATTTTCTTACGGATATTTCAAAATGATTTTAAAAGTAAACCTTGGTATATTGACCTCTCATCAGAAAACTGTTTGCTTGTTAATGTATTAAAAATAAGTGTAATAAAATTTATTAACAAATATTCATTACGTCATTATAATTAATTTTTAAAATTTTGAAAATTATCTTTATTTTAGGAAGACTGGGGCGGGGAGATTCACATAGTCTTCATGCCATGCTCCATAACAATAAAGTTATATCGTATCATGCCATAGTTCATGATGCATTCGGGTATCTAAAGAACTACCATGATGTGGGACCGGGATACGACTACTTAGGCTCCCTCGATCCATTTGAAAATAATAATCCACTAGCAGGTCAAGGATCCGGCTTGATATTTTGGAGAGCAGCTCTAAAGAAGATTAAATATTTAAAGAAATTAAACTCGTCAAATTTTGTTACAGAGTCATGTAATGCAGCTCATTAACTTCTTATATGTGCTTATTATGTAAATAATATAAACTTTTCTGATGAATCAACTGGAGAGAAGACAACAAAAATATGAATTTGCTATTACACTAACGGCATCTTCGGCTTTAATTCAGGTTTATATATTTTTTGCTGAAGAATGTGTAGCATTGTACATGAAACCGTAAAGTAGAAACAAGTTGTAATTCTTCACTTTCAATCAAAATTTAAAAAATCTCTATATTACCATATATTCGAGCGCCCCGATGAAATGAAATAAGATTTTCAGTATATAATGGATTTTTGAATTTTTACTTTACGGTGTTTTTACACTAGCTGCGTTAATTTTCTCAAAGTATATGTATGCTATTTTTTGAGTAATGTATTTATATAACTTTTTTTTTTAATAACAAGGTAGTTTTGCTACCATATCTTTTGAGAACACAAATTAGAAGTGGGGAAAAATATATTTATCTGTACGTCTGTCTATCTCATCCACCCTTTTCGCCTGATTGATGTGGAATAACTGTACCCTAAACATGCATGATATGCAGGAAGAGCTCCAAAAACGGATTCATTTACTACCTAGCGCAAATATAAGAAAAGTAATGATAATTGCTTTTCTACTGAACATTTGTTCTTTAAGCAAGAGAGAGAAAATCTGCTATCAGCCACTTCGTGCGTGTTATGTAATCAAGATCCACCATTTTTACTGACTTCTTTACAACAAAGCCTAATATTTATTTGGGAGCTAAAAAATATTTCTTCTTGTCTCGTTCCACGTTTTTTCTTAATAATGAAATTCATTTATCTTTTAGAAAATAAACCCCCTTCCACACCCAATCAGTTGTATAAGAAAATATTTAGAAAATTCTACGGTTGTGATTACAAGATAGGTGTGCAAGTCTGAAAAATAATGCTCATATAGACACTGGTTTTGTAGGGATTCTAAATCGCGTTAATTACAGCGTCGTTTTAAAAAGAAAAAAAAAATTCGGTTACAAAAGGTGCATAGGAAGAAAACATAAGTTTTTAAAACGTAATCAAATGAAAATAAATCTAATATTAACCCTTAACTTCCACATAGTTTTTGGTTTTCAACTCTACAGCGCTCAGCATTTTTTTGTGATTTTGGCTTGTAGTTTCTGTTTTCTTTAAGCTACATACTATATTATACCCATTTTGGATAAAGGAGTGATGACAATTAATTTCTAATAAAAAAAACATAATTATTCTTAAATGCCAAAAGAAATTATTTCTGGGCCTTCAATAATTGAATAAAAAAGTTCCTTTTTTTTTTTTTTCAAAAATGCCTTTTTTCACCAAAATGAAAACATTTTGAAAAAAGAGTGGTGGAAAGTCTAAAACTATAATAATAGACTATTAAAATTAAATGCATTATGTACAAGTACAGTAAAAACATAAAAAAACTAGAATATAATGGCATTTGTTAATAAAAGCTATTATAAAAATTGCAAATTCCGCAAAATTCATCCAAATTGAAAACAAAATAGAATAATACCTATTGTTTCGATCCACTTCTTTCGGTTTCATAAAACTTATTTTTTCTCTCTCATATAAAGTTATATAAGGTTATCATTATAAAGATAGTACTTTGTTAAGGAGATGTAAAAAAATAATGCTTTAGCAACACTTAGGTATGCAAAATTTATGCTTTTTTGTTGTATTATTTATGTAGGTACTATTATGTGACGTTTTATAACTCGTAAGAGTATACGAGTGTTATGTATTATTATGTATTATTACACGAAATAGCCGCATACGTGTGATTAGTTATTAGCTACACACAATCATAAAGGAATATTAACCATAGCCAATAGCAGTTGCTGTACAGGTAAAAATAATGGTTGATAATCATCAGTTGAAAGCTAAATAAAAATTTGCTATCTAGTATTTCATCAAATCAATAAATCAGAATTTTATTGGAAAAAGACGAGAGCGTAACGAGCTTTGCAGCTGGAGCTGATTTGACATTAACGCGTAATATTCTCTATATAAAGCAAGTTTTTTTCTGCTGACTCCATAGAAATTTGAGACAAAATTCGTGCTTAAATTCGTGCCTAAATTCGTGCCTATTTTTTCGCGCCTTCCCATTTCTTTATTAATATTAGTTGAAGAGTAAAGAATAATTCAATTGACAATAAAACATATTCAATTTATGTCTCTCTATCATGGGTGATAATATTTTGTGTTAATTGTTGTGTTTTCCATGCAAATAATATCTATGGAAAAATGTTTTATAATGGCTGCTGGGTATTAAAAACAAGTTTTATTTCATTTCAAAGAAATAATAATATTATGAAGTAATCGAAAGAAGAATAATCAAAAATGCATTTTAGTATTTATCATAGGAAAAATAGTAAGGATTTTAATACTTTCTTTCGAACTATAACAAAGCATACAAGTATTGCCAATTTAAATTAGTAAAAAATTTTATATTTCTTATTTTTTGTTTAATGGCGGACGAGTAGCACACGTTTTCGTGAGCTCCTGATGAAATAAAATTTTTTTATAAACCTTATCTGATGCCTTCATTAAAAAGGATGAAAAACCAAACTACTAGTACTGCTAATAAGTCTACTACACCATGAAGGAAAAAAATCACTTCAATGACCAGTGAAGGGCTAAGTTCTGAAGTTCGTGATTTTCGTGAAAGTGAAGCACTCAAAAAAAAGATATGGCTGATCTCAAAGCTCACTGGACTTCTTATCACTTTTGAAGGACAAAAAAAGCATATAGTCCTGAAATTAGTCTTGACCAACGGATTCTACAGATTGAAAGGAGATAAAATAAGCAGTAACAGTATAGTCGGTGGGAAACCATTGAGCTAGTAGGCATTCTCGAAAATGTTAATGGAAACGATCTTGAGAAACTTGTTTTTGACATCTTTAATATTGCTGGTGTAAATGTAAAACACGGAGATTTTCATGCAATTCTTCGCATGAAAAAGGTTGTTATCATAGCAAAGAAGGGTGTTATCATAGCAAAACTTGTCAATAGGAAGGACGCAATTTCAGTTCTTCAAAACAAAAGAAAACTAACAACGTGAAGGCTTAAAATCTATGTGAATGAATCTTTGTGCAATGCAGCAGCTCTAAAAGCTATATGCTCCAGAGAGACAAGATTTAGCCGGTTTTAACTATCTGTGATAAATACATGGTGGACAATATCTAATTCCAAAGAACGCTTTTCTCCTAACATTCTAGAAAATGCTATTGTTGCTTTTACGACAGCAAATTGATTGTAAAGCATGTCTTCATGCCTAAATGTATAAAAAAAATGAAAACTTGAATCACCTTAAAACATTTTTAAACGACGTAGTTCGATGTTTGAGATCAAATATCTACTTAGCAGGGTGCGTCAAACCTCATACCCGAGGTTGTAAAGTTTATTTGTACACAAATAAGTTTTCATATTTTATAAAAATTTAATAGAAATGAAATTTTAATCTAACAGGAGGTTTGTTGTCACATGTATAAGCAAAGGAAAAAGAATCCCTAAGATAAACAAAGAAATAAAATTGTTTCTCTGTATTACAAAGTTAGCAGATTTGGTTTCAGGGTGGTGCGATTCTAAGATGTAAATTTTAACATTTGTAGTTGTGTTTGCAAAAAGTAATCAGGGAAACCTAAAAGCTGATAGTATATATTGTATAGCATTTTTTTTTTTAAATTATTAGTTAACCTTAAATATTCACAGAAAGGAACGTAAATATTCTTTTTCCCAGGGTACGATTCACGGCAAGCGCATAGTTTTTTTTTACTTTGAGCGTTATATTTTCCAATTTAGTAATTTTTAACTTTGGCTTGCTAACAAGCTTGCCTTGCTTTGCCAAACTTTTATATATTGAGATATTTATTTATATAAACACACTCTACAGACTTTTTTTCAATTTTGAAAAAATTTTTCTAGAGCAAAAGAAACAGCCTGACAATCATAGCATGCAATCAAAATAAAGTAAAACATACACAAATTAGAAATAGTAAATAAATCAGCAAATTACCCATAGATTTACAACAAAAATAAAAGAAAGAGATCCCTTACTGCAATCAGAATCTAGTTCATAGTTTTACTTCATTATCTGATAGATTTTTAATGAGTTAAACCAAGTTAGTTTTAGAAGAAAAAACTGTTTTCTTCTTTTCATTTTCATAAAAAAAAAGCTGCTTCTTCATGCCATGTTTTTTCTCAATGGAAATTTAATGATCTTTCCAAAATTGCAATTGGTTACCTAACAAATTTCTAAAATGAAAACACTAGCCGATGTATCTTTGGAAGCACACACAATTTTCGTACTTCAAATCCTGCGTAAACGACAATTGTCGTAATGCGGAGTCAAAATGTTGAAAATTTTTCATCTGTTGCACTCGTTGCCAGATTGATTAGAAGATGCTTAGATATAGAAGAAACATTACCAATGAACTTATTTATAGTGCTAATTGGAACTCTCTTTATAACACTCTAAAACAAATGCGATTTTCACACATCTTTTTCGGATATCTCGTTAATGGCTAAAAACTCCGAATAATAGGAGGTTGGAGCAGCATCAAAACCAGCATCAAAATTCATAAAACTCAGAAAATTGATGCCGTCTAAACTTTGTCGAATCGCTAAATTCATACAAAGTAGTCTCTTATTAAAGCATGTAAGTATAGCTTATCATGAGCTGCAAAATACACAACAGAACATGTTATTGTGATTTAACAGCTGAAACGGCGGTTTTGAGCTTTTTTCTTTAATTATTATTTATGAGCTTATCAAAATTTCTGTAAAATTATTGCTTTGGTGTTTTCTGGTTTGTTTGTGGCTTTTGAATATTCTTTGTGTTATTTGAGTAATTACAGCTAATTTAAAAAATTATATATAACCTAGCTTAAAAATTATATATATAAGCTAACCTTGGGGATACTTAATGAATTTTTTGTATGGATTAGAGATGGTGAACAAAAGAGTTGCCCCAAAATTTAGCACTGGTTGCAACACAAAAAATAATACAGGCATAGTTAATTTTCAATTTCCATTAACCAATAAAAAATTAAACACAGTATGGATGAGATTTATCAAGAAAAAAGATTGGGTTCTCGTGCTTTCATAAAAACTTACCGTGTTCTGTTTTTCTCTTTGAATAAATAGCTTTGTGTTGTCCTATTTTTTGGCTGGGTAACTCGGTCCTTTTTTTCTTGTATGTTAATGCTTCATAATTGACTCTGCCCGAATTTTCATAGACATTGGTTCTGACTAATATTGAAGTAAAAAAAGGCTTGTTAATTATGTTGTCTAGTTGTGCTCTACTCTTTCAGGATAAGTACCTTTGGATTTCCTTTGAGCAAATCCTTTTGTGACAGTGTCAGTTTTATGAAAAAATTTACCTTAATTTATCCCCAACTTTGAAAGTGTACACATTTGAATTTATTAAGGTTGTTCAATAACTCCTTGCCTTATTAGAATCGGGCCACAAGAGAAGTTCCAGAACGATTGTCAATACATTTTAACATTTTGCTTGTTGTGAAAAGACCTTATCTCACAGTAGGGTTTCTTTAAGTTTTCAAAGTTAAGGGTAGGGAAATGATTTTATGAATTGGGATGATCATGGTTTTTATTTAGCTACACTGTTTTAATCTTTCACAATAGAATAATTTTGTTGTTAATATTTTTTTTTTGACACTTAGTTTTATGATTTGCTCACTTAAAAAGATAAGTTTAAGTCTCGACACTGGATTGAAGCATTTTAAAATAAGTGCCATCAGTGCTTGATGCAAAGAGATTTCATAAAATGTTAAACTTTTTTGTCAGATCATTGAGGTCAATATTCTGTTAGCGTGGCCTTCTTCATCAATTTTTCAATGGTAATCCTTGATCAAGCCATTCTCTTATGTGGTTTGCTAGGCCCTACCAGTCTCACCTAAAATGAGTTAAACAATATAGTGTAAAGTTTAATGTTTGTTCGAAATAGCAATGCAAAAATTACCAACATGATTACATTGGAAAATTTTGTGTCCTATATCAGAAATAGAGCATTAGATAACCATCACGTTTTACACTGGATGAACTAAGCAAAATTAAACTTTGTCATCCAAACGGTAGAGCGCCATACCCAGCCACAATGATACCTTATGCTCTGCTTATAAAATACACTCCATTACAAACACACAAGCTTAACTTTGATGAACCTTCTTTGAACATTCACTGTCCATCTGGGTTTATATCAAGGAGAGATTTGTATGATGTCTGTGACGAGCATAAAATATTGAAAGCTAATTTAAGGAAAGCACCAGAAATATCATCAAATGTTGCACTCTGATGACAACAAGCAAAGTGTGCATTTGTTTTAGCTCTATTTCATGAGTCAAAAATTGCAGCTGTGCTATTACTTATAAAGGATAGATCTAGAAAACTTTCTGTTACTCATTAATACACGGCTAACAAATGCCAATTCAAAGCAGAAATTTTTCCTAACTCACTGGAAAATGCTATATTTTCTGGTGCTAAGGAAACTCTTTTTTACCAACATTTAGCAGATTGGGTAGATATTTGGTCACAACGATCAGTTTTAGCACGTTCCAAAAAAACTTTTTCAGCCTTATCGTTGACACTTCGAGCATCAGTACTTTTAATTAATGAATTGCTAAAAGATGGAATTGATTTTTTTGGACAGGATGTCATCAGAGGGACCTAATTGAAAGAAGATTTCCAAAATATCAGAAGATGTGTGGGGAAAGACTCCTGATTAGTTTACGAGAGGTACTTCATTCTAAGAGGATCCTAACTTGCAAATCAATGATAAAAAAATATAAGAACAACATCTGCAAACAGAACAAGAATATTAATTTGAAGATATTGATTTATAATTAACAAATTACAACAATGATCTCACTGATACATCCCTTGATTCGCACCTCTTGCTGAATTTGTTTGTTAAGGTTTTTCTGTGCTTGAATTTATTGAAAGCGAACATTTGAAATTGCTAAAACTCATTAGAATATTTGCAACTTATATCTTGAGGAAACTTTTGCCTGCGTGTCGTTTCACGCGTGAAGATCACAAAGAATGGGGATTTGAGTTTGCATCAAAAATCATTATCAAAAAATTCTTTAACAACAAGAAAAACCTAGTCAAAGATGATGTGCAAAAAGATAAACTGCAAGGATTCAAGAGACAGCGTAACAAACAACTATTTATCTAAATTTTTAAGGTGAAAATTTTTATGGGATATATATATTTGATGTGTGATGTTTGGTAGAGCTAGGGCTGAAATTACTTTTCAGGATTTTTCGAAAACATTCTTGCTAATTTTTAAAATAAGGCACAGTAACATTTAAAAATATCCAAAATTTTTCTTCTTTTAGATGTAAAAATCGCCAATACAGACTTTGTATTGGTGAATATTTCCGTTTTTCTTTTGTAAACAGGTTTTGCTTGATTTTTCACTTTAATCTCTAAAATACCTTTAAAATTGACATGGACTTAAACAAACTAACTAATCGTTAATTAGTCATTAATTTTATTTACGTTTTGAAGTAGCTATAATGCAAACGTCAATAATTGGATACTTATAAAGTTTTAAAGATTTTCATTTGTTGATTTTAACAATAATATTGTTTTTTATTGGTCGTTATTTAAAAATCATGGCCATATTTTATGAGACTTTTATAAAATTTCAGCACAAATTCACATTTTAAGCATGTCATAAAAGTGATTTTCTTGACCAAAATCGAAGAAATGATAACAAACCCAAATGAGTATGGATTTGTCACATTCATCCCTTAGATCCAGTAGAGAAATATTTTCTTTTCTTTTTTTAATTTCAGAAAAAAAAAATCAATTTAAGCGATTCCAATTTGCAAGCTAGTTTTTTTTTCTTTTCCAAGATCGTCACATTACCTAAATCTAAAAAAAATATATATTTTACGGAAGAGCTGATTAGGATTTGACTTAAACAAATCAATTTATATGTTATATCTATAATATTTCCATGTAAATAATAAAATATATAAAAAAAATGAATAAAAAATTAAATATAAAAAAGCTAATGAAATGGGCAAGACTCCTTCAATTCAGCGAGCAGAACGTCGCGTTCCACTTTCTTTCTTCTTTGTTCAAGAACTAGATGTAACTAAACAAAAAGATATATAATTGTTATAATAAAAATTTCATTCTGACATTGCTAACAACTTTATGAGAGTGAAAAACAGATATGGAACTTAGCAGAAAATATTTTTTTCTTTATTTTTAAAATAACAAATGTTATTTATTTGCAATAAAAGTGTTAGGGAGCTTTTTCAAGGTTAATATGGTGCGAAACTAATATATGTACCTAGATAAAGATTTTAGGAGTTCTTAGTACAACCTAAGCTTTCAAGCTGTAGGAAGTGTTTTTTTCTAGAATAGGTTTCTAAAATAAATTTAAAATATAAACTTAATAAGAAAGTAAGTAAATTACACCTCAATGATTAAGATTTAAACAGAAACAGATTGAATTTCGAATTTGAACTTAGTAAGTGTTTCACTGATTTTCACATAACTTGGTAATTAGTTCCAGGCCATTATTTTTCTCAATTCAGTTGAATTTAAATTTAAGTACTTATTCGTTGTGATCTTTTGGGTAAAATTTCGCTGAAAAATGTAGGATTAAGTGAGTTTAGAGAATTGAGCGCCTTTACCACCAGGTGTTCAAGGCACCTTAGATGAATAACTATACATTTCGTATATTTGAGAGCCTGGTCAAAGGGTTTTAATAGATCCGTAAAGCACGTTTTTGAGTTAAATTTATATGGTTATCCATATAAAGAGACAATAGTTAAATACACACAGGATAAATGCACTTCCAAGATAAAATTAGGCTTAGATCTTCTCATGTCTTACTAAGGGCTTTGGAACGTTTTCCACAGAGTTTTAGAATGAGGAATAAAACTAAGAAAGTTATCTATCATAATCGTCAGGAGTTTAGTTGTTGACATATTATGAATGGAATGTTTATCAATTTAGTATGCTTGGAAACCATTGAAGTATTGTTGAACCACGTAGTTGCAATATTTCTTTTAAGTTTTAGCTTGATGATTATATTCTGAAGAGAACTATCAAATTGTGCTATCATTTTCAAAAATTAAAAATTATTGAATTCTATTCAAGGGTACTCATTATCCAAGTGATGGTGGAGTACAAATAGTTTTGATGGGTATGATAAATTTGGCAAATAAATCAGGTTTCTGAAATAAAAAATAACCGTTCTATGTAGGGTCTATGTTCCACTCCTTAATTCCAATTGCATTTGGTTCGTTTGCAATTACTTTTTTCCTATAAAACATCGTTTAAAAATAAATTTGGGCATATGCTTGCATAAACAAAACCTCAAAATAATGTTTTGTCCAACCTTTTTTTCAATACTGAGCAGCTCTATCAATTAAATATTTATAGACACAGAAACTCACCTCATCTTGAACATTATTAGCTTTTTCTTTTAAAAGTACCTTTACACCGGCGTAATAACCATCAACATCGTTCTTACAATCAGCCTGAACGTAATTTTTGTGTTGACTATACAAAACATATTCTTGTATTTTTGCATTCCGTTCCGCCTCAAACTCAAGAATTTCTTTTTCAAAAAGAAATTGTTCGGCAGCTAATGTGTCCCCTTTCCATAAAGCCTATTAACGTAAGTAAAACGATTTATAAAAGCTAATCTTATCATATCAATTTTCACATGTTAGCTATAACATTTTTGTGATTAGAAGAAGACTTCAGAGGTTCGCCATAAAAATTTAGTAAAGCGTTCTCCTCATTTTAAGACCATTTATTTTGATATGCTAGAAACTATTTTTCTTTATTAAAAGGGTTTAAAATGGTTTCTCGTAAAACCATAAAGTGCTTATATAAACAAATTGCCAATGTAAGCAAGTTATTATACAAAGCATTAAGAGCACCTATAAAATAAAAATTAGTAGTAATGCATGAGTTTTGGTCACACAAACTTAAAAGTAAAATTTATCGTTATTAGCGGAGTGACGGGCGACTTTACAAAAAATTCCGTGCTTTTGTATATTTATCGTTATAAAATTTTTTCGGTCCGTCTAATCTGAAATATAATTTTAATCATAAATGGGTATTGCAGTGAATATTATCAGTGGCTGCAGCGACGAGTGATAGAAATAGATTGCCCAGAGTATTCATTGATGCTGTTGATAAGGTCAACAAGCTTAGACATACATACATACATA
>JAUZNK010005593.1:0-25992 GCA_035046665.1 Euphysa ruthae
AATTATGAGACAAAACAGTATCTAGCACAAAATTTCTGCTTCAATTATAACTATCTTTTTTGCAATAGTTTGTATGGTTGATTGTGACTTTTCAGTAGATAGAGAGGTGGAGGTAGAGGTAAGAGAGTCTATTGGAGAAATAGTAGATGAACTAGACGTGATGGCACTTTGAAAGAACAGTGTAGAAAATGATGTCCTAGCTTTTACATTTTCTTGGTGTCTTTTACCTTTGGCATGACTAGTAAGACCACTCCTTCCCATACCTGAAATACTGAATGACTGCAGACACAAGGAACATCTTGCCATCTTCAAATTTTCTCATTTTTTTAGCCACAAACTTAATTGCTTATCCCGCAACCATGCATCATTAAAGTGGCACTCTCTTTTACCCATTTTATTTTTTATTCTCACCGCTAAAGAAAATGAAATGATACAAAACAAATTAAATTCTAAAATGAAAATAACAATTCAGAGTAGTGATTGCTAAATTAACACAAAGTAACAACTAAAATCCTCCTTGAATTAATTCCTGTTATACTGTTATAACTTTGATATTAACTGAACTTAATAATTCTAGAAAGATAATTACACAGAATACTTCCTGAATTTAAAAAATAAAATAAAAGTTTTGCAAAAACGTTAAATATCAAAATTTTTAAGGAAATCAAATATGCCACCATCCTTGTTGAGAATGTTTTGAGAAACATTGAGGCTTAACTCAGCAAAAAGACTCATCGAGGTTGAAGCCAAAAAGTATTTTTTATAAATTCAAAAACGTGTATGTATTAGTATTAACTTTACAAACTTAATTTTAGAAAGAATACCAATGTGCACCATAATTTTCAAAAAAATGCATTTGAAATTATATTTTAAGGAAAAAGCAACAATTTCCAGACACAAAAAAATCCAGGACATTTCCAGGACTTCAAGGACATGTGGCCACCTTGCATATGGTCAAATATACTTTCTGGAACAACTGTTGATACAAAAGGAAAGAAAGGCATTCCTTTAAAAACAACTGGTCATGAGAAAGTGAGAGTTTCTTTCTGTTTGACTGCAAAAGCTGATGGGACACGCCTAAAACCTTTCATTGTCTTTGGTGGTGCTAAGCGCGAATGCAAGGCTTTAAACGAAGAATTCAAATCAAAGTGCATAGTTGCATCATCACCAAAAAGGTGGATGAATGAGCAATTCACTCAGTAATAGCAAGGTTCTCAATCGGCAAACGTTTATTGGCATGCGATTCCTATCAGTGCCCTATGATGCAGTCCGTCCGAGAGATATTAAAAGGATATAACGTTGATTCTGTTATTGTTCCAGGTGGTTCACATCTCCTATCCAAGCTCCGGATGTATCTTGGAACAAGCCTTTAAAAGCTCATGCTACTTCTGAATATGACGTGTGGTCAAGCTCTGGTATCTACCAATATACTCAGACTGGGAATATGAAAGCCCCTCCAAGGAGAAAAATCGTGGAATGGGTATTAGAAACATGGGGCAAATTATCCAAAGAGCTTATCGTAAAATCATTCAAGACTTGTGATCTAAACTTTACTGATGATGGTAGTAAGGACCAGTCAATTCACTTTTTCAAGAAGGAAGGATGCTTTCTGAACGGAGCTCCCATGTTGAAAGAAGCTTTGCAAATTATCACAGACGGAAGGGTTGAAGAAAATCAATTCAACCAAGTATCTGAGTCGGATGTAGAAGATGCATGTGAGCCCTTTCATCTCATAGAAGAAGACCACGAAAGTGACGAAGATATAGACATAGATTAACCTTTTTTCTAAATATAAACAAAGACATTGCAAATATTTGTGTTTTTATTTCATGACTTTTGAGATCTACGAAATTTCAAACTCTTAAATAAGCACCGCCCTCTAATTAGAGCCACCCTCTAACGTCGCACCCAAAAGCATGAAAATTTAATAAGCGCCACGGCGCTTATTAGAGGAAGTAGGGTAGTTATGTTTTAAACTACTTTTTGTATTTTCCAATAATATGAATGTTTAGTAAGAAAACTGACTATAGGAGCAGAGGGCAAAACATGCGCATCAATATTTTGAGTGTTAAAACTGTGCAGCTTAATATTTTAAGATTTGTAAAATAATTGCTGAATGTCAGTATAAGAATTAGACTAATCAACTATTAAATACCTTGTTTCAACATAAAAAGCTCAAATAAGGTATTCCCTGTCTTTTAAAATTTGGATGAATCAGTTTGATACCCAAAATACACAATAACGTGTTTACAACCTTCATGGAGAACTTTGGTTTTCTAAATGCACAACATATTATGCTGAAAAAAAAACCAGCTCTTTTGTTCGTTTGATAGATGACTTTTAAACATACGATGCAATAATACTGTTAATATTATTAATATTGTTATTTTTATTAAAATAGCAGCCTTGGTTTAGACTTGCGAAACTTTCAACCATAAGAAAACACTTAGTGTGGTTAGAAATTGCAAAAATTTGGGGGATAGTGTCAGGGAAGTAATTCTCTAAAACACCTGTGTATCTTAATTTGCGCACATTTATAAATCTACTTTATTTGAACATTATAAATATCAAACAAAATTGAACAAGAAATTAAAAAAAAAAATGAGTGGAACAAGACATGTTAAACAAACGCATTTATACAAGTACAATTGCGATTCTTGCAAGACTTTCAAGAAAATATAGATAGCTTGTAACTAGATTTTTTGAAACTCCATGTGGGTTCTGATACAGTTCTGGAGGGAAATCATGATCACGGATTTTGGTTTCTTTCCAGAATTCAATATTATCGATGGGCCAATTATTGTTTAGCCCTTAAAGGGAAATAAATGGAACATCCCAAATTATCTTGTTATCAAACAGAAATTTGATGTATTTTGCAAACTGTATAGAGAGAGACTCTTTTAAAACCCAATTTTCATGTATGAGATAGGGTGGTTATTTGTTAATAGAAAATTTGTGTTTATAATAAAATTATTCTCTTAACTTTCTCATATGCTTCAAATTCAAATATGCTCAAAATAGATAAATCATTTCCCTCTGAAACAAGAAAAAAAAAACGTGTTTTGTGATTATATTTATATATATATATATATACAATATATATATATACAATAAATATTTATATATACAATATATATTTATAAATATACAATATATATTTATATACACAATATATATTTATATATACAATATATATATTTATATATACAATATATATATATATATGTATATTTTTTTTTCTTTAACAAGGTTCCTCTATCCTCTCCTTAGTGAAAATTAGCCTTTTTGTCATTTTGTAGAAAACTGTAAAATCATAGGTAATATTATTTAGCTCATATTTCTCTGTCAAAAATTCTTGTGGTAAATTTTTTTTCATTTTATTGAAAACTCATAGGCTTTCTCCTTAATTTGTATTAATGTATTATTTGTTTGTTATTTGCTAAAAAATTTTTTTATAAATAGTCCATTAACATTGTCTTTAATCAGTATCTGAAAAAAGCTCAATTTATCTTTCAAAATTTTAAAGTTAAAGCATTAGCACTGGTTATATTATATGTTAAATTTTGACAGACAGCCGTAGAGCTGAAACGTTTGGTTCTAAGAACTTTGTGAATTTTTTCTGCAAAATTGAATGAACTTTCCAACATCATGGTTCTAATGATGATTTTTATTGTTTTGCAACGTGCCTGTCAAATATTGTTACTTTATTTCAGTGGAGTATGTTATATACCATGTAGCAAATTCAATATTGTATCAAATGCTGCCTCTGGTTACTTGAGTCCGGCAGGAGATTCCTCCTACACATCAACATTATGTGTATGGGTCATTTCTTCTCGCAATCTTTCGCATGATCAATACATTTATGCAAAACCATCAACATTTAAAGAACGCATTATTATTAAATTTCTTCAAACCGAGAGCAGTTGCTCTGATTCATACTATACTGTTTATGATGAAATCCCTCCAAATCCCCGTAACCAGGAGATTTTTTTGGATTCTTCTTTTAAGACATTGGGCAGAGTGTGTGGAAAGAATAAAAATTTAACTTTCATTTCATCCACGGGTATGATGTCTATTGTTTATGAAGGATTCAAAACACCAAGTGTTTTTAATCTAACCACAGCAAAATCACTTTTGCATTTTCAAATTTTGAAATGTCCAGGGTATTGCCCTGCTCCTTTTGCTTGTTCTGTTAATGGAATATGTGATTGTAAAGAAGGGTTTTATGGTGAGAAATGTGACCGAGCGAAATGTCCAAATGCTTGTAATGTGAATAAATTCCAAGGTGTTTGCTATAAGGTTAGTATTTCAACTTTCTTTGTATCCTTGTTTAACTTTCTAAATCTCAATAGAAGTAATATTAGATCATTATAACAGCAAGCTTATTATAATTCATTATAATTCAATCATCATGTGAGACTTAGCCACCTTTTTAAATGGCTTTGATTTTTTCACTGTTCTGCATTTTATTGGAACTTCGTTTATTTCAATGGCTAACAAATCTTAATTTTATTTTATTCAAAATTACCAAAATGATTTTGCAGAACTATCATATTGAATTTTACAGAATATTTTGTCTCATTTAGTCTGTTGCAGAAAAATCTCGTTTTAAAATGATTTCTGTATTTTTTTTTTTTTTTCTTATTCTAAAATTTTTCAAATCTAAAATAATGCTATCTCTTAAGTTTTTTAATATAGGTGCTTGTGTAATAACACTTCTTTCAATCAAATCAAAAATTAAAAATTATGCTTGCATTATGCATCATTCAATAATATTCTTGATCATAATAATACATTGATATTATCATAAAAATAAGTCAGACAAACTTTTAGATTTAATTTATGAAAGCCTTCCTTTAACCAGAACAAAAAATACTTATTTTTTAGATTTTCTTTTTTTCTTTTTTTCTTTTTTTTTCTTTTTTGCTGAAACTTAAAGTGATAATATTTCAATAATTAAAAAGATTATTTATTATCATTTTAAACATTATTTCATCATCTTATTTTTGCAGTCTCTCTAAAAATTTTACTGTGCTCTGGGTCTATTTCCCAAAACCAGTCAAAGTTTATTTAAAAGTCATAATTTGTCATCAAGTTTTGCATTTTACCTAAAAAGATGCTTGCTAATAATTTTCTGTGACATTTTTATCTTAAATTAACGCTTTTTCCTTTGAATATGAATTTTTTTTTTAATCTTCTATTGTAAAATTATTGTCATAGAACTCTCTATATTATGATTTTAGGATGTATAACGGTCATAACGCAGAAAAAAACTAGTATTTTTAAATAGATTACATTTTCAATGATTTTTAAAGTTTGGTTTTCACAGAAACTTTTTTTAATTCTGTAGATGTGCTGATGACTTTTTTTATTATTTTAGAAAACTAGATGTTTGTGTAATAAAGGTTTTGCTGGGAAAGATTGTAGCAAATCTGAATTATTAACATCATGGAGAACTTTGCAACCCCCCCTCACAATAACTAGCAGTATACCAAAAAGTCTATTCAGTAGATTTGCTGGTTCGATGATCATTGCAGGTACATTTTTATATCTGTTTGGTGGTCGAGACTTTCAAGATATTAAATCTCCAGAAATTATGCGGATAGATGTTTTATCTAATAAAATGGAAAAGGTTGATCACGTAAATAAGCTGCAACCTGAAGGAAGATACTATCACTGTTCATTTTTGTACAATGTAAGTTAGCCTGTATTTTTGTTTGTATACCAATGCATGACTGATTAGTTAATTATTTAATTCTTTTCTCTGTCTGTAACACTTTTTCTCTTTAAGCTTTAATTAGTTTTTGTGAAATTTTTCCTGAAGTTTTTTGTCAGGGAAATTTTCTAAACCAATTTTTAAAAATTTTGCTTAAAGTTGAGGCCATTTTTTGGCCAATAGCCAACAGTCAGAATCTCAGTTTTGGAAAGTAGGTAAAAATCTTCCTCAATTTTAGTTCTAAAAACTCTTTTGAAGTTTTTTCAACATTTTATTTTTTTTTTTTTCTTTTTGATGCTATAATTTTTTGGAACTTTTTTTTTTTTTTTTTTAAATAAATAGTGTTCCACTTTTTATCTTCTAAGAGATCATTCATCTCAAAGTGCCATTTTTATTGAAAACTGTGTAAAAATTTATTTGCCTTTTTTTGTTTGTTGAATAAAAATTTTGGTAATTAAAGCATAATTAGTTCTAGACATTTCCATTTTGGAAGTCCATTGAATCTTTATTTGTTTAAACTTAACTTTAGGATGAAATTTATATTTATGGTGGCATCACCAAAGTTGGCTTATCAGCTGAGATGTGGAGATTCAATATTTTAAATTCAACATGGCATGATCTCACTGTAAGTCAATAATGTTTCACTTTTCCCTAAAATATTTAAAGAATTCATTCCAGAAATTCCACATATGTTTTTGGATGTAGTTTTTTTCACACTACCTAATAATATTGGATGTCCATGTTTTACGATTTCATAAAATTATGTTCATCGCCATGGTTGCCACTGAATAACTAAATAACGTATTGGAAGCGTATTGGAAGAAAAACACTTAGAGTTATTTAATTTTAATATTACTCAAGGAAACTTTTGGAAATTTGTTTGTGTTATATTATGACGTAACTAAACTCTTAGAAAATATTTAGTGTTTGTTCTTTTCAATCCTTGATTTTTTTTACTTAAGGATAATCTCCTTTTGATTGTCTATCTGTTCAAAATTTTTCTTTGCAGGATTATTTTTTGGAAATATTAAAGGTTATAGATATGAGAAGATTGACACCTTTAGATTTTTAAAATATCAGGTCCCACATCAATCATTTTTATTTAGTATTAATTGTTTCCCATGGCTCAACATATATACTGCAATAACAAGATTATGTATCTAGCATTCAAACTGTATCTTCTTTGTTCTATTGTTGTAGGATAGTTTTTCAAGTTTACCTCTTGCTGGTCATACATGCACTTTAGTTGGGGATAATGTTTATATTATTGGTGGAGTTGATCCACAAATCGGCTATAATGAGTACATTAAAGTAATAAATGTTCGTGAGTTGACTCATAGATATCAAAAGTTTACTGAGCTATCTCCCTCAGGTATTAAGATTTTTCATTGATTTAGTCTTTAGTTGTTATTATGCATTTACACCATTAAATTTTTTTCTTCTTTTTTTTTAACGTTACTTGCTTGTCTAGAAATTATCAATGCATGCCATCATAATGATTATACATAAATTTTGATACTGTTTGTTTGAAAAAATATTAGTGACAATAAAATTTAATCAGTGTAAAGAAGCTTTTTGTTGCTATTTTTTATAATTTGGAAAGAATTGACATATAATAAAACTAAGTAACCTTTGTTAAATCTCTTGAATGAGTGGTACGACCCATTTTTGTTTTAATGCAATTTATCGATGACCTTAGTAAGATTTTCATTAGTATATACCTGGTATTCTAAAAATCTCTTCACCCCCGAAAGTCAATTTAATTTTTCTGTTTGCCCTTTTAGCTTTTTATGGACATGTAACTGTGTATAACAAAATTGATAAAAAGATATATATCCATGGCGGGATGGCATTTTACCAAGAAAAATTTCAAATTTCAAATCGTGTTTACGTTTTCGATCCAACGCTGGATACATGGAATCACATTGATCCTCGCCCAGATGATGTGGTAAGATATGATTTATGAATATAATAATATTTGGTATGTCTCTGTTCTATTATAAAGGATCAGTAATTTATTTTTTGTTAAAGATCAGGCCTTGAGCATAGTTTAGATTTAACTATTCTATAAATCTAAAAGTTTTTTAAATATTTCTTTTGTACTTCAAATCTTTGCTGAAAGCTATCCTATTACTTTTTTTTCAATGTTTATTTCTGGAATTTTTTACAAGGTACCCATGTTTAGGCAAGTTCACACCTATTACTAAAACTTAAAAGTAGGAAAGAGAAGAATTTTGAAAGTAATAAATTATTTTAATAACAGATCCAAGCATTCCCTGTATGGTTGTTTTATGCCTTAAAAAATTTTTCATAATCCTAAAAGAGGGATTCTTTTGATGCAGATGCACATGGCATTCTGCTGAAAAAAAGTTTTTTTTCAGTTCCCAGACCCAAGATATATCCAATTTTTCACTCTTTCATGTTTGTTTTTTTGGAAATTATGTATTTAATTTTAAAATTAGGGAGACCGAAGAGGGAAACCGAAATTTTGATTTTTTTTTAGTTGGGGCATTTTTTAAAAATAATTATACATTTTGTGATTTTTATGAATTAATGTTTAGAAAAAAGAATAAATATATATATATAATAATTATAGAACTTCAGAAATAACCTTTATAATTGATAAAGCCTTCTAATAAATTTGAAAAGTTAATCTTAAAGATTTCACTTAACGAATCTGAAACGTAAATTATTTGGCAAATTTTCTCGAAAATTGATTTTTCTATTAGAAAAATTTGATTTTCTAAACCACTTTTCAAATCTTGCTACCTCATCTGACAAATACTACTTTTTCTAGCATAGTTCTGAAATGTCTAATTAATATAATATAATGTAGCATTTATCAATTGGAATACAAAATTGCTAGAACAAAATTTTAAATGATATAAAATAAGAAGAAATGTATAGAAGTTAAACTCTACCACGCTCATTTTATAAGTTATCCTTGTTTACTAAACATATGATTCAATCTATTTCCTTGCCCAAAAAAGATTAGAATTCACTGTTTTTTGTTTAATTAATCATTTCAGACTTGAGTTTAATCAGAAGCAACGTGGATAGTCACCGTAAAGGTGGCATTTATATACTTACTTACTGAACTAAACTTGGCTAAAGATAATAAATTAAATTGTTTATAATTGAATATTAATCGATAAAACTAATTTAAGTCCAATACAGTGTCATTTAAATACCCCCTAGCTCAAGTGTAGGTATTTGATCTGCAATTTTTACTCATCTTTGCATTGAATTAAATAACTTATTTTGTGTGGATGCTACCCATCTCGGTTAATTTTAATTAGTATTGGTTAATTCTAACTGTTGAGCTGTTTAAATCCAAGAGCATTTTTAATGGATCTAGATAGATTACATTTCTGTCAACACCTTATTTACAAATACTGCATGGCTATTCAAGAGTATTCAAGGGTATGGAAGAATGTGGATATATAGGGCAAGCCCAAAAGCTTGCCATATATATATATATATATATATATTTGTTACCTGTTACATGTTATTATACCCATTCATTTGTTACCCGTTACATGCTATTAAACCCAATCATTTGTTACCCGTTACATGCTATTAAACCCAATCATGATAATTTTAGGTCTAAAAATAACAGTTTTGAAATTTTCACAAAAATTTATATAAAGTTTCTTGAAGTTAGAGAATGTGTCTTTTGACCCATTTGGCTATTTATTAAAAAAATTTTTTTAGCATAAGCTGGGGGCAGGGTGTTTTAGACTTGGATATGAAAATAGAGTAGTCACCCATAGTCCCCTCCAGGGACTAATGCAGCTTTAACCCCAAAGTGGAAGACCTTATGGACCTCATGGCACCTTCCTCTCGTAAATATATAATTGGTAATTGTAAATCTACCTAAGGAAAGTTTCGCGTAGATATATAATTAGCAAATACTATTGTATGCGTTGATAGTTTCACATGCATATATATAATTGTAAATCTAATTGAGGACAGTTTCACGTATATTAATAATTGGGCAAAAGTAAATCTACACCCCTAATGTCCACAGCTCGGAGACCTTGTTTTCATTTAGAGGTGCTTCAGGCCATGTTATACCAAACAATGAAGGCAGATAATAGATTCACATGATTAAAAGTGAATAACTTAAAACTATGCCACAAAAAATATGTCAACATACATTGTGGCACACATCTCCAGCAGTCTTGGTAGAACGCTACCAGTTCCGTGTAAGTTATGTGGTTTAGGGACTAAATCCATGATTTTGCTTTGTAAGTCATGTGGTTCTCATCTCGTTGCTAAAAATTTAATAGATACAGAGAAACGAGCGTATAAATATTTTGCCTGCCTGTTGTGTGAATTAAATTATTTATAGATGTGTTTAGATTGGCTATGGTTGATATAAATACACAAATAGTTATTAATTTGAATGTAAGGGAAAGGAAGAGTAAAAACAAAAATCCGACCCAATTTTTAATATTTTCGTATAATATAATATAGTATATGACTTTCAATCATCTGCCGCCATTAGGTAAATAAATAGTAGCAAAAAAAGAAGTTAGCCAACACAAATTTATGAACTTTTCATCAAAAAAACTTGATATTTTCAAAACTTAAAAAAATAAAATTTATTTAGGTATAAATTTACTGTATAAAATTTATTTTTAAATTAGCAAATCGTTTTCAAAATTAATTCATGTACCGGTTTCATTTATATATTCCAATTACTCATTTTTGGATTATGCAAACAAGCTTAGTAGTTAATGGTGCTTAAAACCATAATTTAAAATAAGGTTTTTTAACGGTGGTTTCAACAGCATAACTTTTATTTTAAATACCGTTTTTATTGCTGTTTTTTATGAAATATGAAATCCTATTTAACTGCATTATGAACTACATTATTAGCACTATTTAAATTTATAATGAAGGGTTAGTAAAATGTATTTTAATGAACTATAAACGGTGTTATTCACCTCTGAAGAAATGACATTGAATGATGTTATAAGCGTTTTTAATTACATAAAAAAAATGTTCATAATTGTGCTTTATTGCTAACCAAAACTATTTTACCTGTTAACTAATTAACTGCGTTATTTAACGCTTTTTATATTAAACAAAACGTTACAGCCAATATACACGTTTTCATCAATGGACATGTTTTCGCTTGGAGGTTCACATATTGTATATTATTATAAGAAACATTTAAATTGTATGTCTTTTATGGTTTTGTAAAGTTTATAACAAAATTTTCAAAAATACTAAAATTTTTTAGGGGGTACTCTTGATTTGATAGGGAGGGACTGAAAGTTTGCTGGGGGTTGTTGGTGGGGGACAAGAGTTTAGTGGATGGGGGGGGGAGGGGGGGGACAGGCCAAAATTTGGATTGATGGCAGAGTCCCCTCAGTAGGGAAAACCTTGGTTCGAGTGACCGAGGAAGAAGGTATCTGACACCATATTAAGGGGGCACTGTTTTTGGGAAAGGGTCTGGAATATCTGGTCTATATCCGTTATGAGCTTGGGCCGCTTCCTTAACAGCAGGGCTAACCAGGGGCGATGTTAGAACCAGAAAAGGACAGTGATTTCACAAATTGTTTCGTTCGCTACGTCATCAACCACTTCCAGGACAATATGACCCAAGCCCCAAGCAGGTAGTGGATTGACCCAGAAGCGCCGGCAGATACTAAAACGTTTTGACAAGAGGCTCACACATACATGTGGCTCACGTGAGGATATTTTCGCCTTTAAGACTACTCTCAAGGTTAAATTGATTGTTGTTGCTGTTTTGAGTAACATCCCTTGAGGCAGTAGGCTTTACAAGACTAGGACAAAAACAGAATTCACAGCCCACAAGGTTGTTTATAATATTGGCACCAAACCAATCATCAAATTCCCTAGAGAGACTCAGCTGTCCGGTTTGTTGGAAAATGTGCTGGATATGGCGGTGAGCCAAGTATTATTATCCGTGACCCCAATGAAGTAAGCTAAACTGGGTAATTTCCTGTGCTGTGTTGTCCTGGTAAAGCAAAGCGATCTTTATTAGGAAGAATAATAAAAGTCGTTGCCATTATGAGGTATCCTAGTATGAAGTAGTCTCTAAGAGAAGCGATATAGTTTTCTGCTTGTTTCAAACTTTCGACTTTGGACCTGCCGTTCTATGTTGTAGCCTTCAGATCTATTAGTTAATGCTTGTTCTGTCTTAAATATCGGCATCTTGCTTTTAAGTTTGAGTATCTGAAGTGGGCTATCAGAATCATCTCCACCTAGTGCAGCCAATTGCTCATCTAAGGGTGCCTGACGCTGAATTGCCTTTTTCACCCTTTCTTGTTTCTCCTGTACAAGCTCATAGCAAAGTATTGCTTTTTCTTGAGATCGTTTATGTTTGGTCTAGTTGGATGCACTTGCGTGTGTGGTTTGGCAATGCTGTTCACTGCTGCTTTCAACAAAACTGCGAGGTCATCGGCCATGAGGACACGTGACTTTTTTTAGTGTATCAGTACACACTTAAGCCCACTATCTAAACATATGTATAGCTGCACATAAAAATAGCGCTCAAATAGTATTAGATACTTGCCTACCAATGCATCCAGGGAGAATTCTGATATGTGAATCGTCAAAGTCTGGTAAAAATTTATTCAGGACCTACTCAACCCACAGTCACAGTATGAAGGTCTATAGCTTTGTGCTTACCGGCCGTACGAAACAGAATGCATAAGAGTATTCTCACCATATTGTTTCTTTATAGTCCATAAAATTCTGGGATCCAGTGAACCTTTTTTTTTTGTTTAATAATTTTATGAATCTTGGTAACCATATTAATTTTAAAAACTTTCTGGTCTAAGCTCATATTTCAAATGTAGCATTATTTTGATATTTTTAGAGTCCAGCACTCATTGGACATTCTGGTATCAGAGTAAACAATAGATGGTTTATAGTCGGAGGTTACAGTGATACAAATGGGTTTAATCAACACGTTTATACTTGGAAATTTGAATGTAATCAGTGGTCTACAATAAGTTTTAATGGTATGATCATTTAAACAGAAAAAATTTGTAGTTTTTCTATCACCCTTGTAAGGTATTGGTAAATTTATTATACCTCGCTGATAAGTGTTTTACCAAAATAGGCTGTTGACCTGCTAAGTTCTTGATATTGATTAAAAAGTTTTGATTTAATTTATGCTTCATTGTCAAATAAGTGTTGCATTTCTATTAGTTATTTAATGCTTGCATTGATTATTTTAATATTTTAATTTAAATTAAAATAATTGAGTACAAAATTTGAATTGGTTTCTTTCCTACGTAACCTCTGTATCAACTATCAAACCTGTGTATCAAAATATGTTTATGATCTCTTGCTGAAAAACTTTTATTTTAATTTTTAGATCCATTTTACTATCAAGTTTTTTACATGATAGTAACTGAGTTGTTCTAATTATTATTCTTAAAGCTTTAAATTGCTTTACTATGCAGAACGATTCATTTATATTTTTTCCTTTTATTTTGCAATGATAATCCGAACCTTCATTTTTCTTGATAAACTTGTATTAGCACGATACCTTTTACTAAACTTTAAAAGACCGTCGTTTACAAATGCAAACTCGTGCTGCTATGCTTCACCCAGAGAAAAATTTGAAGAATTTACTCAAAACTTACATGTTCTTTATGGGAATTTTATTGTCGCAGAATGCTACCAACGAATCTTTCGTGTGCAGCTCACAATCTTCTTATTTTATCAGATGTCGAAACTTGCCCCGTACCAAAAGCCAAATGTACAAAGTGTACGAAATTGTTCTGTCAAAACAGATATTCAAATATGCGCCATTGTGGTCAAAAGTTTTATTAACCTTTCATAAATAGTTGAAATATAAAAATAGCATTTTAACTTGTGTAGCTTTTTGTTTGCTGTTAATTATGTTAATTATGCAGCCTCCATTTATTGAGCCTTATTTTAATATCTAAAGTTGGATAAAGCACATGAAATGGAATCTACATCAAAATATGGTTATAAATTTTACCTGAAATTAAGTTACCATAGTTTTTTCACCTCTGATCTGGGTCATTTTTTAGTAAAGCTTTAAATGGCTGTCTCTGAATACAGGTGTTATTTTTTTTTTTTTTACTAGATATTTATTGGCAAGGAGAAGAAGGGCTAACATCACTGGTTTTCCCACTATATGCACCTTTGAATGGAGTGTTATACCTTTACGGAGGTTTTAATGATCAAGTTAAGGACTATTTGATAACATTAGAGCTGCCAAGTGATAAATGTCACCATCACTTATCGAGTAAACCTTGCCTTGGTGAATATGGATGTAGCTGGTGTGACGTACAAACATCATACTGTTTTGAATCAACTAAACCCACTTTATGTCCATTTTCATCCGTCACAACTGGTACTGTTTGTAGTAACCAAATAAAGCGTGCTTGTGATACGTATACATCATGTGCAACCTGTTTATCATCACATATCCCAAGTGAATGTAAATGGTGCTATAAAGGTTTGTGTGTGTCCAAGAATCATACATGTATGTATAGAGAAATATATACAATCACTGATATACGTGGCTGTCAGGAAAACAATTGTGAAGCGGCTTCTTGTGATAACTGTGGCAACCACTGTCTTTGGACATATTTGTTTGAATTCACCCATGAAAATTTACGTTCGTATGGTAAGCACTATTCTTGGAATTGTTTTCAACGTGCTTTACTTTATAGTCCCACTATTAACGAGCAACTGATTGCTGCCATCAAGCTCACTACATCTCAGTGTCCACGTCCATGTAGCACTTATACCTCGTGTAAAGATTGTTTGAACAGCAATGGTTAGTAATTTTAATTTTAATATTTCCATAAGAAATTGGTCCAACATAGTGGAAATTTGAAAGTTTATTTTAAACCATTTGACTGAAATATTATTTATAAGAGTCTACAAGTACTTGTTTAGAAAGATTGAGATTACTGTCTTTAGGCCAATAACTAACTCTTTTGGCTTGTTATAATTATAATCTTTCAAATAGGTTGTCACTATTTTTATTGCTATAAATTTTTATAGCAAGGCTTGCACAAAAGAAATTACGGTTTGTCGTAATTTTCAGTGTTTTTAGAGACACTAATAACATATGTGGGGAAACTAAATATTCGGGCACCAATCAGCAAGAGAAACGCAGTAAAATATTGTCTACAATTTTGGATGATGATAAATTTTAGAAATAGGATATATGCTTCAGATTTTATTTATGTATTGGTGATGTCAGTTGTCAAAAAAGAACACTTCTTGAATTATTTTCAGCACTACTATAGATTTTCATTTTAAATTTGCTTGGTGATTTTTGGTCATAAAAGAGAAATAAAAACATTTTTTAGAATAGAGGACACTATTTGAATCGTGTGTGCATATTAATTTATATTTTTGTTACATAGTTTTATTTATGGTATTTTGCATTTAAAGTTTTAGGAAAGTACTCTATTTTAATGACTCTGCAGTGGGACTCATTATGCTATATACTGCAAGCTTACTAGGTTCCCTGTTTTGTTGGATAATTCAATGGTTGCAAATTTTAAAGACAGTGATACTCGCTCTTGTGGTTTTTTGTGTTTTATTGCAGTTGAGTTCAGCCAAATCTTTAGTCTATTAGACTATTTTTTCTCTAATGTCAGGTTGCCACTTTTGTGTACCAGCTAAAAGTTTTTTAGGCAGATGTAATATTTAGTAGTTTTACAAATATAGGGTGATTTTGTTAGACAAGATTTGTATTATTTAAGTTAATCTGTATGGTGAACAAATTGATGGAATATCCTGAATTATTTCAGTATGTCCTAAAATTTTAATTAAAATATTTTTTAAAATGAACTATTTTAAATTAATGCGTTTGAGTTTGTTCAAAATAATTTTTACAGAATAAATATGTTAATTTTTTATTGTGTTTAGTCCACGGAGATTTTGGTGGTTCTAAAAGTTGTCTTTGGAGTGAGAAAAAAGAAGCATGCATTTCTCCAACTCTTCTAGTGTTTGATTGTTTATATGGCGCGTGTGGAAATCTACTTAGTAAAACAATGCTTAATAGGTGCCCAATCCCTTGTGAGACATCAAAAAACTGTTTTTCATGTACAAGCCTACTCCATTGTGGATGGTGCGCTAATAATAATATGGGATCTGGAAAATGCATGAAAGGATCCATAGAAGGTGAGGTTTAAAAAGGTTTTTCTTGTAAGTATTTAATGAGGAGTTTTTGGAAAACATTAAAATTGGAAATTGTCTGTATTCTAAGTTTGCTGTGTTGGTAAAAATCAGCTTTTGTATCAGGATGTTACCTAAGAGGAAAACTGGTATCAGGAGTAAACCTGTGTATATTGCTTGTGAAATTCAGTCTGAAATGAGTGAAGCAACTTTAGCAGGATGGTTATCAATGAAGCCATCACACTGGGCATAAGAAATATTCATTAAATTGTCCCAATCAATATCTGGGTAACAATAGATGATTTGTTAAAAAATTTAAATTTCAATGAAATTGTGTTAAGTCTCAGATTTCAGTGATCAAAAAGTGTTTGGGCACATTTTTAGAGATCTTGTCAAGAAAAGATCCAGGAGTGATACAGGACAATATTATGAAGTCAAAGTGTTTTCACCTTTATGATAAAAAGATTTTTTTTTTCTGGTAAGAAATGATTTAATCTGACAGAATTTTGATATAGAAGCTTAGAAGTTATAGAAGTTTTGTTATTGTAAAAATTTTATTGTTGTTGCAAACAGTGGTTTGCTCTGTTCAGTGTTGCTGCATAAAAATTTGAAAAGAAAAAAGAAGGAAAAAATTTGAGATTAAATTATATTGTTAATTAAAATCCAGTTATGTGATGCAATAATCCAGTTATGTGATGCAATAGTGAATATATGTTTAGTGAATAAATTATCATTCTATGGCTTCAGCATCATCACATCAGTGGTGAGAATTTTATTACCTGGAGCAAAATTATTACCATTAGCAAAATGGTGAGAAAATGAGGTATCTTCAATGTAGTTTTAAAGGAATAAATTCAACAGCTCTTACACACAGTCAAGAATTTTATCATTTCTATAAAAATAAAGTCTGCATCTGTTTATTTTATTTATGCATTTAACATAGGTTTTTACTTTTGTAATTTAATTGGTAAACTTTTTTGAGGCAATTACATCAAAAATAAAATATTGATTAAGAAAATTTACAGTCGCTGCTTTCAGTCACCTTGTTCAATGAACTCTCTAAAACTTTGTTTTTTCAACTTTATTCTAGGCCCAAAGTATGAAAGATGTGGTCAAAAAGATCCTGGAGATCAGCTGGTTGTGGTTGATTCAAACGTATCAAACACTAACAAAACCTGGGCATTTATAATGTGTCCATTAGAAAATGAGTGTGAATTCATCAATGAGCCGTGCTCTGTAAATGAGATTTGTGTTGATAAAGTACTATCGTTTGATTGTCGTTGTAAACCAGGCTATGATAGGCAAGTCAAAGGAAACAGGTTATAAAAATTCTTTTCAATTAGATTAAAGATTACTTTCTATGTTTACATAGTAATTTTTTATTTTAAAAGAGGTTTTAATAAAGGGTGCTCCTTGAGGGAATCTTTTAGGTCATGATAATTTGATCTTTAGTTTTTCACCTGAAATAAAAATGACTTAAAACAAATTTTTTTTCAATTTCATTGGTTTTTAAACTTCAAATATGTGAAGCAGGCATGTTGGAGTAGGTGGTACTTCGCAAAAATTCTTATTTTGTAGAAAGAGGCCATAACTAAGTTTTTTTTCACCCAAATAGACAGTTTTTTCAATAACTGAAAATTAAGATGACAAATCCTTTTCAAATTTGCTATGGAATGGCCTTAAAAAAAATTTATGCCACTGCTGCATTGCGCTGAAAACTCTGGTTCTTAGGAACGTGCCATTACCTGTGTTTTTTAATGAAGCCTAAATTATTTTTTTCAATTTACAATTAGCGACAAAATCTAGTGATATATATATATATACATATTTAAACATTTAATAGAGTCAATATTACTATCTTTGATTTTTCACTTAGTTGTCTCTCCATCTTAAAGACAGCTTTTTTTCTTTTTTTTTTTTTTAAAGAATGTTGTACAAGCAATATCTAGCAAATTATAGTGAAATATTTTTTCTAAATCCAAATGTCATCTTTAGGGGAAAAATATATATATATTTTAACATTTTTTTTGTTTTCTTAGCTCCACACCTTGCATTCCGTTATGTGTTTATTGTGGTAATGGTGCATGCATTGCCCCAGAGAAATGTTCTTGTGACTTCGGATGGACTGGTTCAAGTTGCACAGTGCCATGCGAATGTAATGAACACAGTGGTTGTATAAATGAAACACACACAAATATTTGTTTAGAATGTCTACATAACACAATGGTAAAGATTTTTCATAATATTTATCTTTTTTTTTTTTTCAATTAAAAATATGATATAATTTGAAATTTATCCTAACAGGTGTGATAGATAATAGTGATAGTTATTATAATTAATGTGGGGAACCAACAAATTGCCAAGACAATATTTCCACTTGGTGCGTCTTGGAGTACTTAGAACGCCCATTTGCTTCTACGAAATTCACTCAACCAAACAACTCGACCAATTTGAGCTAGCCTTGCATTACGCAATGAGTTTTGCTCAAAAACTCAGAGATAACATGGAAATAAATTTCAACCAGAGGTGGGAGTCGAACTCGTAATTTTTCGCTATGGAGTCAAACTTCCTACTACTGTGCCAATATCCGCTATGATGACCTAATTAGATCTAAATTTAATTAAAATCAGATCAGCTAAGTAGTTTTTTTTGTGTTGTTTAAAAACAATTTATGACTTTCACTAACTTTGATATCTAAAATGTAGAATACGAAAATCTTGCCATAAATAGTGCATCTAAAATAAGTTTAACATGTTTAACATTTTGAGGTATAAAATAATGAAGATTTGAAGAGTTTCATTGTAGCATTTCATTTTTTGATACCCCATCCAGTAACTATTGTTACCATTGATAGATATTTTTTTATCAAAGTTGTAATTTTGGGGTAGATATATAGAGAAGCTTAAAACTAAGAACAAGATTTTAGGAAATGAAGATGAAAAGAAGTTTATTGGGATGTTGCCAGTTGTTACAGGGGTCTCTCCAGATTAATTGCCTGTATTACGTCCAGCATGTTTGAATTACTCTTTAGTTTATGTTTTATAAGCAAAAAATTTAATTTTGATATCCCAATATCGTTTTAAAAATTATTAACTTTTCATACCTTATCTGCAATTCAGGTTTTGTCGTTGTAAAAACTTTTTCAATAAAATAAGGTTCAAGGCATTGTGAACAAAATTTACAAAATGAGCTTAAGAAAAGAAATTAGTAAACAAACATTTTTAAAGTTATATAAAATTTATTTTGCAAGTATTAAAACTATGATGTCAAATGATAACTAAATTTGAAAACCACTAAAAATATTTTTTCTTAATTTCTTGACCTCAATTTCTTAAAAGGAATTGTAATAGTCAATCTCTTTAAGGCATGATACTTTTCGCTTTTTATTTTACGTCTTGGTTTTTCTTATGTGTCTTTCTTTTTGTGCCTTCCTCCCTGGTTTCTTTTACATTTTTTCCTTTTATCCTGTCCTATGTCTATGTATATACTTTTACATGGATTCTTACTGTCTTCTCTTATGTTTTACTTTACATGTCTTCTTTGGTGTCTGTTTTTTTTTTCATTTACTTGGCATTTACTGTAGCCAAAACTGAGATTGTTGTACATTAGTTTTAACTATGTACATCAACTTATATTTTGGCTAGATTAATTGCAAATATCTTTTCACTCTCAATTACTACAGTATTGCTGTACATTTTATATGAGACGACTGGAAAATTGCACTACATGGCTTTTTGATTGAATAGAGTTGATTTCCCCCAGGGGTTTGTTGATAGGAAGTACATCCAGGCAGTAAAATCAACTTGGTCCAATATCAATCACTTACAGAGCCTGCTTCTAACCCCTAATATTAGGGTTTTGCTGAATTGATCTGTTGTCTTTCACATTTTCACAGGTTATGACTTTATTTTGCTTTTATGTTGCTTGCTCTGTGAAGAGAGTACTCTCATGTTGAGAGTGAAATAAGTCTCTGGTTGTGATTTATTTTTTGTATGACGTTGGGATTTTCTCCAGATCTCTAAGTGTGCCTAAAGGCTGTGTATATGCGAGGGCATTCAAAACAGGTAAAATGAGGTAATTAAACGATGTAAAACTGCAAACAATATCAACATGAAACAGCTGGTGTTACCAGCTGTTTTATGTTGATATTGTTTTGAATACCAAAATATACACCGAACAATATTCCTTTATTCAAAATGTTGTTTTTATTCTAAAGAAGCTATGTATTTTTTTTATTTTTATATGATAGGGTGAACAATGTGAGCTATGCAAGCCTCTTTATTTTGGAGATCCACGAATTGGTGGTGCTTGTAGAGAATGTTCATCAGAATGTTCTGGAAATGCTGATGTGTGCATGACTAAACAACAATATTCACAGTTTAAGAATTTTTCTGTTGATAAGATCGTAAGTTTTTATATGTGGATTCATTCTTTGAGCACATTAAATTGCCGAGTTACTCTAACAACTTAATGGGGTGAATTAGTGTCATAGTAAACTTATGGTGTTTTTTAGATTTATCTATGTCCATATAATTATGTATATAATTATGCTAAATATTTTTTAAATTATTAGTTTCCTGAACTTAGCATGGAAAAGAAACCTGTAAATTCACGCTTGTCCATTTTACTCTCATTTGTGTATCCCACACTTTTCTTCCGAATATTTTTATCAATCCTTTTTAAATTATTTACGAAGTTTTTTTGAACTGAAGTTTTTGTTGTCGATTAATTAAGTAATTATACAAGATTCTCTGCTTTTTCACATGAAATGATTAATCCTACTAATTAACGCTATTTTCAGATATGCAATAATTTGTTATTTAACTCATTCTTGTCATAACTTAACAAAACACATATTTCAGCGTAATTTATTTTTATATAATAAATTTCAAATTAATCATAATGAAGCAAAGAATATTTTTGTTTTCAACAAGTTTCAGTTATGCTTTTCAAAACACTATTATAGATTTACAAGAACGATTTTTTTATGTTGTTTTTTTCAATATAGTTTTTAATCTTTGAAGAAAAGGACTTTCATTGGACTCTCTCACATGAGTGCCATTTTCAGAGAAAAATAGAAAGCATCTAAATTTGGGTGATTTGTTTTGTAAACAGCTTTTTAAATGCTTGGAGTTCACTTTGTTTGCATCTACTGTTTTATGTATATAACTAAAGAAAGTAAGATAAATCTAAAGTTTTTTAGCTATCATAAGTATTTGGGGATTGGTAGAAATAAATAATACCTTTGTTTATTAATATTTAACTTGTCTATATGCTAAGGTATTAATATTGAACTTGTCTATACGCTAAGGTAGGTGGGTCGAGTTTGCAGAACTTAAGCAGAATCAAAATATACTTTTCTACTTTATACTGATTTTTGATATTATACCTTGTCTTTCAGAAGCATTCAAGCAAAGATATTTTGCGTGACATTTGCTCAAGTATTAATTTTTAATGAAAACTTTTAAGAAATTATAGAAGATGTAATATGTCTAAATATGGCCATTTTAGACCTTAAAAAATAACAAATGAAACGACTGTTTAATTATTTGTAAATTTGATCTGTCAAACCTGTACCCAGGTCAAATTTAAACGGAATGTCATTTTCTGATTTTTCTTAAGAAATAGTTTTTTTTCTACATTTTGTACGATTTTTAACCATACTCGAAAATTATGATTTTTTTAATTTGATCAAAAATTATATATAAAATTAAATTTATTTTTCTTTATTCAAAATAAAAGCTTATCCTAAAATTTGTGAGGGCCCTGTAATAACAATAAGTGCTTATTTTATAGATAGAAATGCTCCCTTTCGGGCCACGGAAATCAGTTGACGTAATATGTGTGGATTGTGAAAATCACAGCGCAGGCGACAGATGTGAATTGTGTATTGAAGGCTATTTTAAATTTTCCAATCAAAGATGTCAACCGTAAGTAGTGTTTTTGTTTTAAAACTTGTAGCTTAGGTCAATATTAGGAAATAGAAATATGCTGTCTTTCGATTGCAATATTAAAATTTCCAAATGATGATTTCAGATTTCTTTAGCATCATAAACAAAACACAGCATAATGGCAAAGAGATATATGACTACAGCTGAGATTCAAGGCTACATTTTTCATTCAGAGGAAGAATCACTATCTGAATTAGAGTCAGATTCTCTTGATTCTGATTCTTTAGGTACATCTACAGAAGAGGAAATAGTTGAGAGCTCTTTTAAATAGGAAATAGTACAGATTCAGCTGGTTAAACAAGATGGAAACGTAAACATTGCTGATGAATTTGATGTTGTTGATTATGTTGTTCCTGCTTTACCATATCTAGATGATATTACACAGTTAAAGGTAAATACAGCTACAGACTATACTAACTTAAATTGGGAACATCAGCCTCCAATAGCAAGCATGAAAAGACTTCCATTCACTGGTAATCACAAAGTATCTGCTAACATACAACCAGACAATCTGCTTGAAATATTTGAAAACTTTTTTAGTGATGAACTTAGTAAGTACACTGCTGATAAAACCAATTTATTTGCAGAACAGTGTTTTGAGGGAAAAGAACTCAAACACCATGCTAGAGTGAAAAAATAGAAGCTCGTAGAAGTATTTGATGTGGTATTATCTGGAAACCAACTGTCGAAATGTATTATACCAATAGTACATTATTTGAGACCCTGGCTTTCCAGCACTGATCCCCATACTAAAGTAATTTTGTTAGAAAAGTTTTTTCATTTTGTTGACAAAAATACTTTAGATTTTAGACCCAGATCCAAATGAAGCGGAAAAGATAGGGCTTTTTATACTCGCATTATTGAAAGTCAATCTTCATCATGTTCATAAACAATTAGCAAATGCTAATATAGGCCTGGGCAGTTTCAGGTACATAAACAATTAGCAAATACTAATATAGGCCAGGATGGTTTTATACTAACATGTCGTAGAGCCTATGGCTCTCGTGGCGCTTCTTCGCACACACACACACACATATATATATAATATAATATATATATATATATATATATATAATAAGTAATTGTAAATCTACACTCTTCCATACTTTCCGCAGCTCCAAGACCCTGGTTGTTTTCTTTTAGAGGTGTGTCAGGCCAGGTTATACCAAACAATGAATAGATACCCATGGTTGAAAATGAATACCTTACAACTATGACACAAAAACGTTTCGAAATATATTGTGGCACACATCGCCAGCAGTTATGTCTTGATAGAATGCCACCGGTACCATGTAGGCTATGTGGTGCAGGTAATAATTCCGCGACTCTGCTTTTTAGGTTGTGCGGTGATCAGCCCGTTGCTCAAAATTTGATAGATACAGAGAAGGATGCGCATAGAGATTTTGTCAGTGTGCTGTGTGAATTGGTCCAAATTTCTATCTAGAAACTTGCTGAGGTTATAGTGTTTCACAAATGCTGTAAGATCCCAACCAAAACTTGAGATCATACTCGATTACCTGCTCGCCAAAAGTGTCAAGTAACATGTTGTGGGGACCATGGGCAGATTTCTCTTGGGGCAATAAGAAAGGCGTACAAGAAATGCTTGAGGAGTGGCCCAGGTCATATATCCGCCAGTTCAACACTGATTATTGATGCCTCTGCGAAATGTGTGTAGTGTCAGTTTGCTCCACCAACACGATTTGCCCAAAAAGACTTCCCGTCTTCCAGTGATGTCCACAAAGTTGGGACTAACATGGATTCCAGCCTTAAGTTTTGTTCATGCTGGGAAACCCAGAAGCTCAATTAAAGTCCCTGAAAGAGTATTAATGTTAGCTATTGCGACAGATGATTTCATATCTAGCCGTAATCAATGAGACCGTGAGGCCTGTGTTTTAAGGAGCTTATTAATTGAGTCTACCTGTTTGGACACATTTTCGTAGTTCCCATGGGTTAGGTAGACTTCTTGTACGAGAAGAGCCATTAGGTTGTTCTTCTCTGTAACATTATATCAGGTGTATGGTATGGTAGCGCTGATGAGAAATAACCATATGTAACTGATTAATTTCCTGTCCCATTGTTGTCCTGGTAAAACAGAGCGATTTTTATGAGGAGGAGTAATGAAAATCATTGCCATTATTAGGTATCCTAGTATGGTCTAGTCTCTCAGAGAAGTAATATAGTTCTCTGCTTTTTTCAATTTGTCGTGAGGCGCTCTATGTAGACTTGTCATGAACTGGTCTATTCTTTTTTTTGTGTTTCATCGTCACTATCTCTCATGGTGAGGTGCTCACTAAAATTTTTAGCCATCGCATCAACTAAGTTTTCTTCATTGGATGTTAGTGGTTCAAAACTTGACTGACTATTGGTGGAGTCGGTAGCATTCTAGGAGTTTGTAGTATTGATCCTTTAGATCTACATGTTCAACCCCTAACAATGGTCGAATACTTTCAGGAAATTTTGAAGAGGCTACCCTCTGCTGCTGAAGCTTTTACTGAGTTCTTCAACTCCAGGTGGAACCTGCCCTTTGAAAAATTTTTTAAAGAAAATAAAAAAAAAACATGGATCACCTTTAACTTCTTATAAAGCGAAGCTGCCGACTTCTTTTTGTTTCTAAATATAGAAGAATTTTTAAAGAATTTTCTCTGTCTAAAGTCCATTCTTTATATGGCACGAGTTTAACTTTATTGTAGTAAAAACGTTGTTTACATAATGAGTTACAAATATTCAGTCAAGAGTATTTTTACTGATGTTTTATCAAAATTCTGTGCTCGGTTTCCAATCTAAACACTTTTCATAACTTTTCGTTAACGGATTAACGTGATTAACGAGATTCTTAGTTAACGAGATTTAACGGGATTTGCATTTCAGTTTTAACGGGATTTATATTTCAGTTTTAATAGGATTTACATGCCAGTGTTAAAACTGTTATTAGTATACTTCCTGATATATTTGAAATGTTACTTAAATTTTAAATATTTCTAAATAAATTATCTATTAAAATTTTAAGTAGTTTTTTTTTATAACCATTGATTTTTTTTCTCTTTATTGCATCATCAAAGTCTTTATTGCATCATCAAAGCCTTTATTGCATCATCAAAGTCTTTATTGCATCATCAAAGTCTTTTTCATTTAGAATAATATTTTAATCTAATTTGAAAATTTTCTTTAAAATTTCTTCTAAAGTAAAATTTGTATGAAATTTTTATGGTCTGTTATTTGTATCTCCATCTATAGTTTTTTGTTTCAAATTATGTCTAAAATAATAACCTTTAATCGGCATTGAATAATATTTAAAGATCTATGGTTGAAATTATTGGTGGATTGGTTTAGATGTCGCTGCAATGGGCACTCATCCAACTGCAATAGTGATGGTAGCTGCTTGTGCTTACATAACACTGTAGCAAATGCACTTTGCAAGAAAGATGAAAATAGCTGCTATAAAGAACAGGTTAGAATTGCTTAGAAAAGTTTGAAAATATACCACCTAAGAGTTTTTGAGTCATAACGTGTTTATCAAACACGTTTTTTTTTTTTTTTTTTGAACCCACACAATGAATGTCCTATGGATTTAGTGCTGTTCATCCTTCCGTCCATCAGTCCGTCCATCCGTTTGTGTCAGGTTTCAATATCTACTCATTACTTCTTTCTAATTTTTTGCTTGGAATCAATAATTAATAAGGCTAATGACGTGACAGAGTAAACGAGGCAATAAGAAACCAAAAATACATATATTTCTTTGTATCTGCTCATTAACTCTTTTCGATTTTTTATATGAAATTAGATGTGTAAATGATAAGAAATAAATTCTCTTTTTCAGGTGTTCTCCAAATTTTTTTTTTCTATAATCTGAGTAAACGAGGAAAAAATATTCTGTGTTTTCGATTTTTCTCTAAATGTGGCAATTATCTTTTATTTATTTGTTTACGTTAAATTTCCTGGATTTCCTAGATTTCCTGAAAATTCATATTTTACTAAAATTTGGGCAAAGATTTCACATTTTCATATTTTTCTTGAGATTTCTTTTTTTTTTTCTTCCTTTTCTTTTAAATTTTTTGCATGAAGTTATAGTTAATGAGGCAAATGACGTAACAATAAATTTCTGAAAATTTTTCTTGTTAACCTTAGTTTTGAGTAAATAATACAAAAAATTGATAATTAATATAAATATAT
>JAUZNK010005604.1:0-25981 GCA_035046665.1 Euphysa ruthae
GCAAATGGGCGTTCTAAGTACTCCAAGACCCACCACGTGGGCCCATCTGGAAATATTGTCTCGGCAATTTGTTGGTTCTCCACGTTAAATATAAATTCTCTCTCTCATAAAAATATAATAAAATTAATAATGCAATATGGTTGGTTCTCTTAAAATAATTACTTGTGATTGCATAAATTATGGTTGTCGCATTTTGATTGGTTTATATTTTTCGATTGTTTCTAAAAAATGATTTTTGGTTCTCAGACTCTTGTAAGATATCCTTTACGGCAATATATCTATGGGTTCAATGTACTGTATATCAAAGGATTTTTCCACAGCTTATCTAATAAAATCTTGATTCTGTGTTCAGTTTTTTTTTGCTATTTCAGAAATATAGGCAAGCCTCTTATATCAACCCTACATACTTATTAAATTAGAAGCCAAAAAGAAAGAATTCTTTTTCTAAATTAGAATATTTAATACTTTCCCATCAAAGTAAATTAGGTTGACAAAACATTATTTTTTTCATTTTAATTACATTACTTGTTATCAAAAGAGAATCTTTTAGAGTGAAATATGTTCAAATTAGTCATCAGTTGAAGAGATGTATTTTTCAATGCAAAATGGTACTTTGATTATTATATGATTTTAGGAGTTGTATGCATATGGTACAGTAAATATTATTGGTAGCTTCTTTTCGTGCTTTGTTGCAGCAGGCTCATTATCAAGGTCAGCTCTACAGAATAACCTTGGTAATACTCAGGTATGTCTTGTTATGACTAGCTGCTCCATGCTGTTAATATTGTTGAAGCACGTATGTATGTACGTAAAGAATTTTAATATCTAATAAGTTGCTAGATAAGGCGTTAAGCAATTCCTTTCAACTATAAGATATAAATTAACAGAAGGGTTTAAAGCCTTCTTCATTCATTTCTTGCTTCCAAAAATTCACTAAATCCACATTTTACATCAGTGATATTACAAATAAATCAACCATTTCTAATGTTGTAAATAAATATATGTGGAAAGCACGCTTGTGTGTAGTGTAGCAATGTAATGCAGCAACACAGCGCAGCTTATAACGTTAACAGTTATTCAAAAACATTGTTTTATTGTTTAACTTCTAGCAACTGAACAAAATATGTTTGTATCATAAAAAAATAATCAGTCAAATAATATTGGAATAAGTGATCGTTTTAACTCTATTACTAATGTAATAAATATTCAAATTCACAAAATTTGTTTGAGCAATAAGTAAACAAGGAAGTTTAAAAAAGTTTTAAAGCTTCTTTTTCGATAATATCCCACTAAAAAGACTGATGTGCTCATAAAAGTTTTGACTAGACTCGAAATTTCAAGCGCCTTGTTTCATCTTTATTGTATTGAAAATACTTTATTTATATATGCTAAATATCTTTAAGCCTCTAAAGTAGGGTCAGCATTCAGTAATTTTTTTATTTATACTTCTGAGTGAAATGCACTTGCATTGATAAATTTTATTTCAGCGGGGATTATGTGCAAAAGATAATGTTAATTTTTATTCGCAGAAAAACATAGATTCTGAATATGAGACTCTTCTTCCTAGTAATGAAATGATTTCAAAAAAATATTGCAGGGGTGTGGCTTCTTATTTATTTATTGAAGGTGTGTGCCTTATCAAAAACCTCATGATTTTTAGGGACATGTAGAGGAGCAGACAAAAATTTATTCGAATGCAAAAATCGATTTACTGTGGCCTTTAACGATGAAATTAATATGTTGTTTACATTCTTTAATGACTTTAATACAATGGGAATTAAAATCGAATAATTGAAAGCAGATATATTTTGACTGTGATCAATCCTGATTTGTTTATATTTGTATCTAAACTTCAAAACATTATCAACACTTCGTAAAAGACGCAAAAGAGTAGTAAAAAAAGATGGATTTTTAAACAAAACTTATGTTGGTATATAAATAGATTTCAAATCTTTAAGCTCTGTGGACATTCAAGTGAAGGTTAATTACAGCAACATGTTTTCTTAGTAACTAATTTATGTGGTTAAAAAAAAAAAAAAACCATAAAATAAAAGTAAATTCTTAATAACCTGTGTTCCCGTGAGTTGGATCTTCATTTGAATGATTTGTTATTGTTTTGAAAGTGAGATGACAATTTTTTATGACAATTTCACAACGCAATTTAATGTAAAATATCTACGGAAGAGTGTTAATTATGATATCTCTGCAATGGTTCTATTAGAAATGAAAAAAAAAAGGTTTAGCATGAGTTTCATCAAGAAGTAAAAACAAAAAATTTGATCGGTTTTTAAATTTTTGCACAAATCCATGTCGGTTAATTATTTTTCTGGTCAGTTTTAACCTACAGCCGATCATTATTTTCGACCCATGGTCTTAACTATCTTTCTTGAATACTACAATAACTTTGTTGTTTTTCTTGTTGTTTACCAATGGTATTTTTTATTTTCTTCCTATATTTAAAAATTTTTTGTGATTAGAATTAAAGACTGCCAAGGTTGTTTTTTATTAATATCACCAGCATTAATAAAAGTTATTTCTAAAGCTAATTTTATTTTTGACATTCAAAATTTCAAAATTTGTTGTGGAAATATATTACTATTCAAACAATAATAACAATTAACGTAATTTGTGAGAATCATTTAATGTTGTTGATTTTATACCCAATAATTTTTTTCAAAAGTTGTATCCAAATTTGATTACAGTTATTCCTATTTTGACAAATTAAAATTAGGCTTTGTCTTTTTTTTTCCTAATTTAGATCATTTTTCTCGTTGAAGCATGGGAATTATTTAGAACTCACATATACCACCATAAATATTACGTTATAATACATAAGATACTCATTGACGATAAAAATTATGCTTTAGAGTTTTTATTAATGCATAAAATTTGTGGTTTTAATTGAATCAGTGTCTGAATTTAAAAACATATAATCTATCTTCATGTTTTTAAAATTACACTTGGTTTAAGTAAAGTTTGATTTTATCTAAGGTTTAGTCATCTTTAGATATTGGTCTACTTTCTTATATTGGGTAAGCTTGACTAGTTTAATTTGTGTATGTCATTATGAAATATGCTTTTGAAAAACTACACTATGCAGTGACTTATCCAGTTTCCTTGGTCAGACTGGTACATATTCAATTCCATGAAGGCATCAATTGGTTCCGGTGATGGAAAATATGAGCTATTTGGTAAAAAAATAAACTAGAAATATATATATTTGTAAAAAAAAAAAATGTGTTTAAAAGAAAAGGTGAATTCACGCTTTGTTTTGATAATTTTTTAATAAAATCATTTAAAAACTTTTGTTGGTTAATAAACATGCTGCAGCGAAATATTTTTTCAAATTATCAAACATTTTTATATTCTAAGCCATTTTTTAAAAGTTTTATGCATTGTGAATTGATTGACCACTAATTAAACATATTTTTGTTGAAATATAACAGAAAAAATAAAACTTGGAAAGAGCTTGGGCACCAGAGTTTGCTCAAACTAATTTTACCTGTCTCCCAAGCGGCCTTTAAGTTAAGGTGTAAGGAAAGTTTTTATTATTCTGTATCTTAAAAAACTTGGAATCGATTGTCATTTAGGAATTAATAATACATTTAGGATTTTCTGAAAGTAATGTAATCAAGAATATATTACAAACATGCAACCTCACCTGATGGTTGAAAAATTTGAAAAGAAAATACACCTTGGTCACACTAAGTAAACTTCAAAAATAATTTTGCAAGAACTACAGTGATCTTGAATATAACATTTAGCTAGCATAGTCTGATTATATATAGTTTATTTTATATGTGATGTTAAATGCTCTCTGTGTTTTTTTGTTTTAGCTAGCTGGGCTCATATCATCACTGCTTATATTACTTGCATTGGTTGTCCTTGCTCCATTATTTGAGCCATTACCAAATGTAGGTTTTTTTTGGTATCTATCTAAAAATAAGTGTTTGATTGATGTTTTATAAATGCATCCGTCCAATAATATTTCTTAAAACGATTTTTTATTTCTTTCTGAAATTTTGCAGGAAGTCATATGATGATAAAGTGAAAACATTACTCTGATTTTATTAAATTAAAAGTTTAGATTTTTGAATACCATGCTCATTTCTTAGCACCTATGGCTTAGAAAATATATTGAAAACCTGTAATTAAAAACAATTGTTCTATTTGTAATTTTGATTTTAAGTGCAATAAAGATTTTTTAGATGAATATAACTGTACTCCATTGGGTATTTAATTTGTGAAAAATATTTGAGAGAAAAAATTTTAAATAAATGTAAAAAAAAATTATCGGCTTTGTACATTTAGAAAAATACCAATAAGAGACCTTTAAAGATTTAAAAACAAATACTCATCTCATCATCATCTTGGTCGAGCTCCAGCTTGACTCAACTTGATACACATCTTCCAACAATCTCGGTTTAACATCACAGACTTGATTTTATTTGTGTCATGGAGATTGGTGTTTCTTCTTAGGATGTCAATGAAGGTGAGTGCCTATTCCCCTCTGTTTCTCCTGTCTATAAGTGATTCCCGTAGTACAAGATGGTGGGCAATTTCTTCATCGTGCCTGACACAATGCCCAGCTAGTCGCATTCTTCTTTCAGAAATGACCTGTGAGATTTGTGAAAGGTCTTGATAGAGTTCTCTGTTAGTCATCTTTTATTTCCACAAAATTTTTAGGGCTATTCGGAGCATACGGGTATAGTATTTTTAAATTTTCTGCTTAAGTTAGAGAGCCATATAGTTCTTAGCTTATTATATGAGGACCTTGAAAGAGCTTTCCTAACTTTAAAGTCGCTTTTGGAATCAAATATCCATCTGATGAGGTATTTAAAGTTAGATACGTGTTTAATTTTGTTGTTATCTAGAGTACATATATCTATGATTTTGTCATAGTTTAGTGACATTAGTTCAGTTTTCTTTGAATCTGAATGCAAGCCAACTTTTCCAGCTTCAGTTTCAACTCGATTAAGCAGTGTTTCAGCTCAATGTATTTGCGTAGATAATAAAGCGTTGATCATCAGCATAATCCATATCCGTCAAAGAGAAGCCAGGTACACGCCAATTTTTCCGAGGGAAGATCTCAAGTCCAAGTTTTTCTTCATTGCTATTGATGGCTTGTCGCATTAGATAATCAACGATGATAGTAAAAAGAAAAAGGGCCGCTGTATCTCCTTAGAGAACACCTGATTTCAAATTTCTGTCTTTCTCTATCAGGTGATAAAATGCTTGCACTTGTGCTTATATACCAATTGTGTCAATGAGAATTTGCAGTACACCATATTTGCATAGTATTTCTAGCATCTTACCATGGTGAATACTGTCAAACTCCTTCTTCGACAAAGATAATGATGGATTTCTTGCTGCGTTTACGTACTCCTTCAATTACACATCATAATGCTAGAATATGTGGATCAAGAACTTGTTGAAAACTGTTGAGTAGCATTTTGTTAGTTATTTTTTTAACTATGCTAGACTCTGTAATTACCTACTTCACTAAGATCACCAGATTTTGGGATTGGTTTTTAGACCATTGTGTAGGTTTATCTTGATTAAGAAGCATATTATTTGCAAAGTCAAGTATAATGTTATTAATGTCCGCTAATTTGAATACAGATGGGGAGTACCATCAGGTGTTGGAGATTTGCTCTTTTTTAATTTCCTTTCTACAAGTTCATAATCTTCAAGTGTGAATGGGCTAGACTGAATATCAAGGTATTGAAATATTGTTTTTATTTCGCAGTCATTTTCAGTCACTACAAGTTCATTCCCAAGCAAGCGTTTGAAGTAATCATACCATTTTGTTCCTGTTTGCAAGTGCCTTGCTGAGCCTTTTTCCTTCCGGTGATTTCGTTAATTAGTTTCCAAATTTTCTTATGTTTTGATATTGTGTCAATCTATCAAATTGTGTTTTCACACCACTCATATCAGAGGTAAAGGTCCAGAGGTTTCGTTTTTACGAAAATATGTGTTTCCAATTAACATGTTTTGCACAGACTATCAAATCCGCCCCGTCCTTACGGATTAAGAGGTAGTCTGTCATTAAATAAGGTATTTGATCGTGTTGTTACATTCAGGCAGGAGTCAGGGACTTTAACCCTGGTGCTGATAGAATTGTGTATCATTTTGAGTTTACGATCGCTGTCTTCCTCTAAGAGTGTGCTACATCTCTCAGAGTTGCAGTAATTCATTTACCGAACTAAATGACCCTAACTGTTGACCGTTGGCCAAAATATTGGTTTTTTCCATCTAAACTCGGTGTCGTATACCAATGTACATATGATAGTGCTTTTTGAAAGACAAATCTACCATGCTGTATCCCATGGCTTTGTCATAATTCAGACATGAATGGCTTATGTGTGCTAAGCCTTGCTAAAGGGCCGCTCATGATTTGGTTCGGGACTGCTTATTTCTATATTCGCAGCTCACTTCCATATTTGGAGGCCTCTCCCCTATCCACCACCTGGGGACCTGTTAGATGGAGTTTTTACTTCTCTGCACCAAAAACTGATACTGATATTTTACAACAAATGGACTTCTGGCATTCTGGACATGATGCATTCAAACCTCTAAATTTTTGTTTTTTTTTTTTTTTTTTTTTTTTTTGCAGCTATGTTATTAAACTTAGTAAAAATTACATTAGTCTTCTTGTGCAAGCAAATGGAGAGTATTAATCAGACTATTTCAAAAGGGCGGAATTGCTTTAAAAACAATATTCATCTATTGTATAGCATACCTAAATCCGCCTTCTTTATTTCCTATATAAAGAACCAAACAGCCTTTATCTTGAGCATTTATTTTATAATTTTGCATTAAGGTTTATTTCCTGTTAGAAGACAGTTATCATGCTAATGCTACATGTTGGCATTGGATTAATGCTACGTGCTGGCATTGGATTAATGAGCTTCATTTTGAAATTGTTACTTGTAAAAAACAGTATATCTTTAAATGAGAAGAAGTTTGAGATTCTCAGATATGGCAAAAATGTTAAAACTGAAAAAATAGCATAACAATTTTAACTAATAAGTCATTGAGAATGTGGATGGATGATATAGCAGATTTTGATTAAACATGACAACCATGTTGCTTAACCAACAAACGAGCATTAAGAACACTGAAGATTTGTTAATCATGTAAATTCATATAGAGCTTCTTAACCCTATTAAAGTTGGGTAAATTCTATAACTAAGAATCATACAAAGAAGTTTCATCAAAAAAATCGATATTAAATGTGCAAGGAAACAATTTTTGGGATGAAAATAAACTTTTTACTTCTTCGTAATTATAAATATAGTTGTCCATGTTTTCTACCTATACAGTTTCTGAACATATTTAGAGTGATATTTCCCAAAATTCTTCTTCACCTCTAGCAACATTACATGCAGCCTTATAGTAGAGATCAGAAAGACCTTAGCCAACATAGTTTGAACTATCTAGGGCAAACCAAAGCCTCTGGAAAAAATGTTTTATCATTACTCCCAATTAAAATTTTAATCCTAAAAATATTTTTTATGAATATGATGAAAATTTAATGTAAATTATAAAATATACCGTGATTTTTTAAAAAATAGGTTTTTGGTCTATTTTTAGCTTAATAGGAGCCTTGTCTTTTGTTTGAAAATCAGATGAATTACGTAATTTTTCAAAAAATAAGTTTGGCCAAGTCCCATGGTCATGTGCAGTATACTTTTGTCAATTTGTAGTAATATTTTAGGCAAATTTAAAAATTTTGTAAATTAATATGAGGTTTTCTTAATTTTGATGTTATGAGCTGATAAACAGTACATTTTTAAATCCATATGATATGTATCTAAACAGTAAGCTTTCTTGTTCCCTTTTTAAACACTCTCTCTGTACAAATATTTTGGTGAGTGTGTGTAACCATATAATATAGCTGATGTATTGAAATTATCAATCAATTTTTAGGCTATGCTGGCATCTATTGTGTTGGTCGCTTTGAAAGGTTTATTCAAGCAGTTTTCTATGATTAAGAAACTATGGGATGTTTCTAAACGAGATTGTGTGAGTAACTTCCCTTTTTTTGATCTTTTTATTTTTTTTTAAGCCATTACATTAAGCTTGATAAAAAAATGGTATTTCACTTAATTGCAAACCGTTGTGATAATGAGAACTGAAATGAGAAAATTTTTTTTTTTTTTTTTTTTTTTTTGATCAAGTATTATTCCAAAAAAATTTTTTTTAATATCTTCACCTTCTAATTAAAACATAGTTATGCATGGAAATTTTACCAATTGATATAATTACATAAAATATTTCACATAGCTATTTTTATTATTATAGGTAGTTTGGGTTGTTTCATTTCTTACTGTAATATGTTTTGGTGTGGATTTGGGATTGGCAATGGCTTTCATATTCAACCTTTTGATGACTGTTGCTAGAACTTCAAGGTAAACTGAAATTACTAAACAATGGTGTATTGGGGAAAAAATTTGCTTGATTTTTTGATTTTTAAATATTTTTGCCATGAGATTACTGATTAAGATTTTATTTGGGTCACCCAACAACGAACTGTAACACTTTTTATGACTTTCACAAAATTGACCTGCATATTCTCACAGCTTTCTTGATGACATTCATATTCTCACAGTTTTCTTGGTGACATTTATGTTCTCACAGCTATCTTGGTGACATTCATGTTCTCACAGCTATCTTGATAACATGCATATTCCCACAGCTATCTTGCAAAACTGACTCTATGTTGACTTAGATTTATGAGACTTTTAATACTATTAATGAAAGTCCAGGTGAGATGAGATGGTTTAATCATCTTGTAGGTGGTTTCTATGCTAGAATTTTGATTTTCATTGAAGAAATAACAATATGATATTTTTTTGTCCCACTTTCCTTCATAAACATCAAAAATAAGATAATTATTCAAAAAAAAATTTTGCTGATATATGAGCACAGTTACTAATTCCAAGCAATAATAAAGTTCCATTTTAAACATCTATTTGGATAAGAAACGAGTTTATGAATTTTGCAACTTAAACTTATTTATGGTAGTCCCAAAATTCATTCATTTTTTTGCTTTCTCAAAAATAGAGGATCATTCTGGCCAACTTTCTTAACTAATTTTAGTTCTCAAGATCTCAAATCTAGATAAATTGTGACATTTCTATCAAAAAATCTTTAAAAAAACTCAGAGATAACAAAATGTTGGTTCTGACTCTATTATAGTGAAATTTTCTTAACACTAGCAAAAAACGCTGATATTTGCTTGAAAAAAATTTTTTTAGTCTATAAATGTTTTCATATTTAAATCATTCAAATACGATCATATTTGGTTGTTGATGTAATAGAATTAATTAGCCCTTTTTGCTGTCTACCTTCAACATTAAGCGGTGGCGCAAGCCAAAGTACATTTAAAAATTGCAAAGTTAAATAATTTTCAGCTGTTACAGGCAGGAAACCATATCGAAATTTTCCAAGGTTGAGTGTTATGAAGTAACTGCATAATTCACTCATGTTAAATTTGATTCTTTGTATTATGTTTATCCAGCTTAATCTCTTATCACGGATATTTTAATTCATTTAATGGAGACTCAGAAAAGTTATAGTTTGAATTATTCAATGATCTTTCACAATCTGTGAGACCATTTCAAAATTTAGATCACCACTGTTCTTTTTTTATAAATTTTGTACTGGAAAATCATGCTTTAACTAACTTTGCAGGTGCGAAAATAAAAAATGAGTTTGTTTTTTTTTTTTAATGGAAAAACAAACTAATTTAAAAAGAAAATCATAATCATGTTTTTGGGAAATCTTATCACAAAATTTGATTTTCGAAATCTTCCCACAGATCGATTTATTGCTAACAATGTGTCCTTCTCGATGGGAAAAAGAAAGTAGGTAAAAATGCAGCTTATTGATCTAAACTTTTATGATAAACTTGTATCCAGTTTAGTGTATGATCTTTTATTCACCGAAAAAATTGAGAGTATTGTCTTATCTTTATTATGATGAAGATTTGGTGTTTACACAACATCATATTTTGCACTTAGTTTGCACTGTATAAAAAGCATGCGTTTAAAAAAAAATGCTTGCTGGTGAGGATTGTTTGATTGATTATGCAAAAAATATGCAGATTTTTGTTATTTATATTACAAATTATTATTTATATTACAAACCTAAAACACAATATTACAAAAAAGTTTAATGAAAAAATTTATAATAATTGTAGCTAAGTATAGTTACTTTATATTTAACTAAAATTATTTATTATTATTATTGTTATTTTTATTGTTGTTATTATTATTATTGATGAAGTACCATCTATGCTTTGGGAAAATCACTGTGATAATGTAGAAATTATCTTCTTCTTTTCTTCTTCTTATACAGTTTTGCATCCATTTTTAATGTTAGCATGGGCTAGACAAAAATTATGCCAGACATTAACTTTGAAATGTAAAAATAAAAACTCCTTTAAAAGGACGCAGGATGCAGTTTTACCCGAAAGCATATAAGTGAGAATGTTTCTCTCCTTGGACATAAACATGTTATTTCTCTTGATTGATGGTTTGTAGAAAGCTAACAAAATTGTTATGTCAATGTGTATGGTTGCAGAATGTTATTTAATTCCTTCAAAAAAAGAAATATCTGATATCATTGATGGTAAATTATCTCTGCTTTATTCAAAAACTTATTTGTTCTTACCTTATTTGCTTATTTTGATTGGACGTAGTTCAACTGGTGTAATTAGAGAAGAATTAACCTTAAATTTACTGGAAGATTTGTTCACTTGATACGTTTGTGTACTCACATTTTTATTTACAAAAGACAAGGTACAAGCACTTAAGATACAATATAATATAGAAAAATCAAATTTCTATTAAGTAACAATCAGCTTCTTTGGAACAAGTATGTTATAATCTTTATCCCCTGGAAAAGCTTATTTTTATAGATTTATTCTTATTATGAATACGAATGGACGTTTTGTTCCAGGTTCTTTCATAGCATTTGCAGAATTACGTACAAAAATTTTTGAGTTTGTACAGCTGCATGAACTCTGTGATCATAGTGTATCTGTTGCACAATTGTACCTAATCATTTCTAATACCGCATTTGAAGAGGGTAGTGTGTCATCAAGAAACATTGCTTGGACTAGTTCTTTTCATCTTTGGACTATCCACACTTACTAAATCACAGGCCTTCCAAACGTGCAAACTGGAGGCAAAATGGAGGCTTTGAAAAACTATTATTTTCGGAAAGCTGGGCACATCTAAAAACTTTTATCTAAAACTTTGCAGTATTAAGTGGATATGCTTAGTCCATAAAAATAATCTAGTAATCTAGTAATAAAATCAAACAACAATTTTTCAGTGTTATTTGCTTCTTTTATTTTTTTTTAATGGAAAAAATAAATCTATACATGACATATATAAAAACTGAAATTATAATATATACAAGAAATAGTGGCAAAAAATCGGCCCTAATTACCAAACATACAAACTAAATAGCAAAGAAGAGTAAAATTATTTCAAATATTTATATGTTTTTTTTTTTGAAAAGAAGAATTTTTTCTTCAAACCTAATTACACCAACAAGCCATAATGTAGGGTCAGATCTTCGGACGCTACTGTGTTTAACTTTGCCTTAAAAATGCACTTTAGTTTATAGAAATTGCTTCAATTTTCAAACCTATTTAAAGAGTTTTCCATGAAAGTGCTCTTTTAGCCAAAATCTGCTTCTGCTCTTATCTTCTGAATAGGGACCTGGCTAATGAAATATGCACATCAAGCAATAAACAAAACAATTTCAAAATTTTTAAATATCTATATATAAATGTCCAAGACGCGGACTGTATAGTTGGCAGTAATTTTTGAATAATATATTAATCAAAATAGCTATACTTTCTTTATATATTGATTCCATATAAATCTGACAACAAACATAAGATGTTGGTCAATAATTTCCTACAGGTATAGGAAACAACTTCATAAAAAATTATATAACTCTATATGGCCTATTAACAAACGCATTCACCAGGTATGGATAATTCACCACAATTCACAATTAACAAATAAATGCGCCGTATTTTTCAAACAAAAAATTAAGCGTCATGTAATTGTTCATTTTTTCAAATAATGTAACCAGAAATATAAACCAAAATTGTAATATCAAAAATAAGGTTCTTTTCCAAATTTTGTAAATTTACAATAACGTCGCAAGTTTTTGGATTCATTAAAAACCCACACTTTTCACATGTATGGATAGCTTCTGGTAATGTAAATGTTTCAGTGTTTCTATCTAATTGCAAAGAAATGTTTTAAAATTTTTCCAATGCTCGCTGTACAGTAGTAAAGTATGTTCCTCTAGAATCTTGTCGTAGCTTCCCAAATGATTTTTCAGTGTGATCTGAAGTAATTATTTCCAACAATAATTTTTCTATTAGCCATAACAAGCTGCCATGAACTTTGAATTTTTTTCCATAATTGATGTCTTCTCTGCTTGAACGTCACCTAACTTTTTTATGTGAAATCCTTGATGAAGTATATTTCCAATCTTCTTTTTTCTGATGTCTTTGGCGCACTATCGCATCCTGACAGAGCATGAGCTGCGATTAATAAAGGAACAATGGCAACGTTCCTCTCAGCTGTTTTCTTGATGTCAACCATCGATGTGTTACTTGCAAAAGGTTCCATAAGTACATGTGATCCAACTGAGTACTTCAATACATACAGTGTTAGAAGCACAAAAGCGTCAGTGTCTTCTTCACAATTAACTGATGCACTGGCTCTTTTCCATTGCAAAAGAAAGACATCGTTTATCTTGATGTTGGCTTCCTCATGAGAGCTTTTTAAGTCATCTTTTGAAATGATCTCTCCTTTTTGTGCTTATGTAGACATTGTTTCTGAGCAGGTGACAACAAGCTTATTCTTAAAAAGGTTTGCAGCCAGCATATGGACAATATATTTGGATATGATATTAATCACTTGAATTTTATTTTGTGAAGATATCTTAACAATTTCTTTTGATAGTAGAGGAACATCCAGTGAAAGAACATGGTTTATTGCTAGGTATCCTATTCTTTGTTCTCTTGTCACACCTTTGATTGAAAACCTGAAATATCTGTTAAAAACATGAAAGATATCCATGTTTTCTTTAACAAGTAGAAACATGGTAAATTTGGTATATTTTGATACATTTGATATGCCAAATCTCTTAATGTTGATTCTTTAGAAACTTTTTTTTTCACTTTCTTAACACCAGGAAATGTTTTGTTTAGAATTTCTTCCAGGTCACTGATTGCCATGAGAGTTCCAATTCAACCTATGAAAATCATGAGTAGATACATTCCTCTTAATCTTGGGATGAAATTCGGAAACATCTCTGAATAAACGCTGAGGGTCCAGTTTTTCTTCTCAGATCCTATTGAGCACTGTTCAATACAAAATAAACACTTTCTTTTCCAATGAAATGGTTGCCGAGATATTTTCGTATGTTTTAAACCATCTTATCAGTATTTTCCTTTGTTCTTTTCAAACGTCTTTGTATGTGGTTATTCGAGGTGTATATAGATAAACAATTTTTATGAGCAAAATTTTTAGCCAGTGTGCTTTCTGTCAATGTTTGGTGTGGCATACCTTCTCGAATTTTATTTCAGAATTGCAGAAGGACGAGATGAGGAAATATGCAATGAAGTCAGAAATAAGTTTAATTTGAATTACATGAGATAAAAAATAAGTTACAAAACGTAACTAAATAAAAATTAAACGTCCACAAAAGGTTCTTTAGGAGGTAATTCATTTTCACTTCCTTTAAAAATTTTAATTTTTCAGCAAGTAAGTAAAAGAGCTAAACACAAAAGGTGTTGCTATGACAAACTTTCAGACACATGAAAAATTCAGAGAGGAGATAGGAGCTTAATTTTTAGAGTATAATGTTACTGTATAAGTTGTTCGGCTGCAAAACAAAAGCGGCACGTCACAGAGACTTTTCCCGTCCGACATAAAAGAATTTATGTGGCGAGAGAATGCCTGAGTAGCAGAAGGTTGGGATATTTTTTTAGTTTTTCATGAAACTTATTTCTAATTGACTGAAAATTTAACAATTTTACTCAAATATCTATTATAAAATAAATACTAGAATAATAAATAATAGTTATATTCGAAACTATTAATTTAATTGAATGCCATAAAGAATACAATTTTTTTTTTAATAAATCTCTTATTACGTTTACTTTTTCTGTAAAGTATTTTTGAATCGAACCGTAAAATATTGTTAAAAAAAAATTTTGAATCGGATCGTAATGTCCAGGATACCCAAATTTCCTTTCCAACAGTATATGATATGACCATATTTGGCAAGTTTAAATTTTACCTTTTTAAAAATTTTCTCTAGAATCGTGTTACATATTTTTAAAGCTTTTTTTATTTCTTTTTGAGGTATTTTATCTAAAATAAAATTTGAAGAAAAAATGCAATCATGTTATGTATTAAAGAAAGCTTTGACATAAATTAATCACTCAGAGCTTGACATCCATTAGTCACTTAGGCTTGTTGTTTTAAAATCAGATGCTTTTTTTTTTTGAGAATTTTATAACACATTTTTACTGTAGTGTGAACAGTTTTTTGAGGTACGCTAACTTAAACTGGAAATGAAGTCAATAGATTATTAAATTCTGTGATAAATAGCACTATTTTTGTATGTTACAATTCTTTTGATGCAGCAACTTGTTTGTTATTTGTTAAATGGTTATTTTTGTATGTTACAATTAGATTCTTTTGATGCAGCAACTTAAGTTATTTATAAAATGGTTATGGGGTTAAAAAATCCTTTTATTTGCGATCTGAATTTATGAAATTTAATATGAAATATTTAATTATAAGAGAATAAAATTTAGTCATAGTTCTATTTATTATATTTTAGACCAAGTTATGCAGTGCTTAGCAATTTGAAGGGAACCGAAATCTACACTAATTCATCGCTCAATCTTGTAAGAATATTATTTCTTGATTTCTCAATTGTGAGATTATCTTTATGAAGTTAAGATTGTTTGAATTTCACTTTTCATTCTTCAATTTATCTGATTGCCTTATTTTCTCCACAGCTGTTCATTATTTTCTGAAATTTTATTTTTTTAAGGGAATATGCCATTTTGGGGTGAGGGGTTGACACAATTAAGTTCTAAAAAAATTATTAAAAATAAAATATTTAAAAAATCTTTGCTCCTTACATACGCAGTACTTTAACATAAAACATATAGTTAGCTGCATGTCGCTACCAAGAAAGGGAAAATTTGTCTAGCCACAAGTCTAGTATTTGATCATTGTGTTGGATTTGCTCATATAGGATTGGGGAAGATATTGAGCCACATCCGGAATGTCATAATCTTGTTGGACAATCTAAAAAACTCATTGGTTTTCATGGAACCCCAAAAATTGCTTCAAAGGATAAGGTTCGAAGTAGCAGAGAAATTTAATGTAGGAAAACTGTGTTCCAAATTCCAAATTCCACATCTTTTGGAAATGAATCGATTAAAAAATTCAAAACATGTGTGAGGGTTGCGTACAATTTCTACCAATAGAAAAAATATGACAAAAGAATTTGTGGAAACTTGAAAATTCTCATTGAACGGCTTTGTTGGAATTCAAAAAATGTTTTTATTGACAGAATAAAAACTATAAATCTTGAAAACAAAATATGTATATATCCTTAAAAAATCTCCTTACAGTCTACCAAAACCGTATTTACTACTGAAATAAACTGGATGCATTTATATTTACATATATTAATCAACTTTTAAGGGGGCGCTTAGTTAAGAGGGGCATATATGAATTAAAATATATAAATGTAACAGGCGTTTATTCAATTCATGGTATGCCAACAATATAAATAAAACTTTTTAGTAGTTATATAATAAGAAAAAAAATTTATATATAAATCAAGCATGCATAATATAAAACATTAGTCTCAACCTCGAACAAAATGACCTTGCTTATTTACAAAAAAATATTAAAACTGATGGAATTAATTTGCTTTTATAGAATTACAAATTTGTTAAGTACTTAGGAATACAATTGTATTTCAGATGCATATTTGTTGTAGCGTATGATTTGGCCATTGCCAAAAATGCTTTAATGCGTTAATTTTTGATTTATTGATATAAAATCTCTTGAAAAAAAAGTAAAGACAGCTGTAAAAATTTTGAAAAGGAAAATGTTCTCTTTATTAAAAACAGACCTTTGAAATTTAAATTAAAATTTAGTAACTCATCTAATAATGGGATTATGGATGAAAATACACAGATGGATTTTTTGAACCAAAGGTGATTGTAAAAACAGAGATGTTTGAAAATAATGTAGATGCAAATACTTTTCATCTATTGGGGAAATTCTCTAATCTAAAATACATTCTTCTCATGATCACTTTACAAAGTATCTAAAAAATCCAAAAATTGATAGCTTGTTTGTTTCTCTGATAAATAACATCGAAATCATGAATCTTATATCAAACTTAAAATATGGTAAAGTTTCTGGATCTAATAGTATACCAACAACCATTCTCAAACAGCTTAACAATGAAATTCCAATTGTTTAAGCAAACTTTTTAATTTGTCTTTTTCTACTGGTATTTTTCCAGATAAAGTTTGCTTCTGTTCAACCCCTTTTTATAAAAGCATCAAAGTTGGAATTATATAATTTCATTATTGTCAGATATTATCAAACTATTTGAAAAACTAATGTATTTTCGCCTATATAGCTTATTAAAATAAATCTGTATTTGGGAACTACAATTCGAATTCCGATCTAAACACTCATCATCTCACGCTCTAATAAGCATTATTGAAAAAATCTGTGAAACTCTTGATACTGGTCATTTTTCGTGTGGAATTTTTTATAGACCTAAAAAAAGCATTTGATACATGGACCATGAAATCCTTATTTCCAAGCTTCAATATTACTGTACCTGGGGTAATACTAAAGATTGATTCACATTGCATTTATCAAATCGTAAACAATATGTTTCTACAAATGTTTTTCTTCACTTGAAGATATTAATTGCGGGGTACCGCAGGGATCTGTTCTTGGATTTCATCCATTTTTAATATACATTAATATCTCAATACAAATTCAGTTACAAACTTGTTTCACCACTTTGCAGATGACACTAACCTTTTATATATTAACACGTCATTGAAAACTCCATGTAAAAAATTAAATTATGACCTGAAAAGTGTTACTAAATGGCTAAATGCTAATTGCCTACCTCTTAATATAAGTAAAACAGAAATTGTTATATTTCGTAGCCATCGGAACCCAGTAAAATTTAACATTAATTTAAACGATAAACATTTATACCCATCAAATTATATTAAATATTAAATATCTTGGAGTCTTGCTAGATGAACATCTTGGAAACCTCACATTTATGAGCTTGCTAAAAATTTAAATAAAACAGATTGCATGCTTTCAAAACTTTGTTATTATGTTAATAAAAACACTACTCGATCTTTAAATTTTTTCTCTTTTTTCTTCTCATATTAATTTTTGTTGTCAAGTATGGGGTCAGAATGGTCACCTTAAGAAAATAAATTTGCTTCAATGCTCAGATTTGAGAATAATCAATTTCATGTCTTGCCACTCTGATGCGTATGATTTGTTTTCTATATTAAAGATTTTTGATTTCCTAATATGTTTTGAGTTTCTATCTTTTATTTGTCTATGATCCGTTGTCCCTTAACTTACCTACTTCAATTTCTAACTTCTTCATTGAAAGTAAAGAAACTCACTCCTACCTTACGCCGATAAATATATAAATTAGCTTATCTTAATATTGTGTTGTATACTTTACCCCTTTCTTTCTTTCTATGCAAAGACTGTAAGACTGCACCAGGAAAAACATTATAAGTTATAAATTAAGTGCTACACACTATTTTCCAAATTAAAGATTTCTCTGAATTTGATGAGAAAGATAATTTGTCAGTAATCTTTGATCACATATTGACTACAATGATGTGTTTGACCATGCACAGGCTACAATGATGTGTTTGACCATACATAGGCTACAATGATGTGTTTGACCATACACAGGCTAGAGCAATAATAAAAGTAAACAAAAACTGTCAGGAATTAATGCTGGAACTTATAATGCTGTCATATTGAGTTTGTTTGAGTTCATACTGCTAACTAAAATGAATATTCAGTTTGACAGGAGTATATGCAATGCTTCTTAGCTCATATATGCAGGCCAGAAAATACTTGATATTGCATTTTAACCTAAACAGAAGTTTCAACTCACAAGGATTCTAAAAGAATCTTTACCAAAGATTCTAATGCTTATGTAATGTATATCCACTTGATAAAAAGACCAAAAATCGAATAAGCATGGTAGTATCAAACTGCTTTTGGAAAAATAAAATGTTGTACCACCAAAATATATTCGCTAAGAATGATTTGTAAATATAAGAATAATCCTGACTGATTTAAAAAGACTTTCTTTTAGATTTTCAAACTATAAAAATATCACGGTAACTGATTAAACGGAAAGGAAATGAGAGAAGGAATCCTCTAGACTATTCTAAAGGTTATTATTTGAAAAGATTCTCCTGTTATGTAATTTTGATGTAATCTATGAATATGAATATTAGGAGATAGAAAACGGTATCTTGGAAAACTTTAATCTTCAGAAGCCTTACACTGCTTATGAAGACTAACAATCACGATTTTGATCATTAGAAAAGCTATAGTAACTTTTTAAATCCAGATCTAATTGACTAATACTATGATCAAATAATAACTTAATTTCTGCTCTGTTAGATCCTTAAAATTAGATGACAGTGTCACTGCAAAACACTTACCAGTAGACCAGAGATCCACAAAAATTGATGTTATTTTATTATGACTTTCAAATAATATTTACTATAAGACGTGCTCTCAATTGAACATTAATGATGTTTTTTATTGGATACTCAAAAAAAGGATTATGTGTCTCCAAGCCAAAGTAATGTTTAATGTTTAATATTGACTTAGCGGCAAATTTATTAATAGATTAAAGCGTCATTTGCTCTTCACTTTCATGTATGCTAAGATTAAATCTGACTCCAATCCAAGCTGGATAAAAAAGACATAATTTTTTTTGGCTAAACAACCGTTTGTTTTCATTACAGAGTTGAAATTTTGATTTCATAATTCACCAGTTATTTTATCCAAATAGCTAGATATAACAAAGCTATACATTGTAAAATTTAATAAAGGTTTTTAAATATTTTGAATTTTCAGATCTTTTTCCTTGTTTTCTCATTCAGAGAACTTTAAAGATAGCAATTTTAATTTGTTCTTCAGCTACTCATCTGTAAACCAAAAATTCTACTTTATAATCTCTAGATGGGTTTTCATGATCTGATGGTGAGGATAAGTCACCGACACTAAAACTTCTATTGACTACTCTTCTCACTGGATCTCCTTTAGCTTACTAAAAATACAAAAAAAAGGCTTCAATTTGAATTTTAAAGAGAATTTTTTAATTATTTAGTTTCTGAATCTGATGAAATTTTGTACATATTGAAATTACTCTTTCTTATAACTTGTGATTTTAGGCCATTTTAGAGTATTTTTTTGGAGGGTTTTCATATTTTTTCATTGGTAAATGTATTAATTTTGACTTTTTTGTTGAAAGCTCTTTGTGTCCTATTTTTATTGCTAAAGATCCAGGGTTCATTAAACACTATGTAGTCGTCTTGCTTGCAAAATATATTTCTCTCTTGAAAATCTTCTTGAAAGGAGATTTTTGGAGATAAACATTGTACTAAACTATGAATTAAAGTATTAACGTCCTTAACTATTATTATAATAATTTTGAACCTGTCTGATTTTTTGTCAAATACGTTTTTGAAAAGTATTCTAAAGTCTAGCAATTTTATTGTAGCTCAGTGATATACCTGGTGTACGAATATTTCAATTCCATGCTCCTCTATACTATGCTAATGTTGAGAAATTCAAAACCAAGTTGTACAAACATGCTGTTAATCCATTAATGTGTGCTATAAAAGTCACCACTACTCAGATTAATGAAGTGCAAGATAAAGAGAGTGGAGGGGACTTTCATGCAACAGATTTAAAGGTTACTAAGCGTTCTTCTAGCAAGAAATCCAAAACCTCTGATGTGGTGAGATCTCACCATAATTATAATATAGTTTATAATATTTTTAACTCAGGTAGCCTGCAATGGCATTTTTTCATAGAAAACAATGTATGTGAAATTGCTAAAAGTTTTAATCATGCTGTATTTTTCCTCAAGAAAACAGCTTCTTTCTTCATAAATTCACTTTCCTCATTGAACTTCTTTTGTCATACAATATAATTACATAAGGATCGATCTACTTTATGTTGCTATCAAAGATTGTTTCTGTGTTTCTGAATACAAAAAGTACCATCCTTGTGTTATTATTTTAAATAACTTATAGTTGGCAACCAAACTAGCATAAAAAGCTCTCTTCACTTGCCCAACAGGGCAAATGATTTTTCTTTTGTGTCTATATAGTTTTCAGCAGTAATAAAATAATTTTATCTTATAATTTATAAATCAGCGAATTATTTGAAAAATTTTTCACTTAACTCTTGGCTTACATCTAAATTTGAATGGTTTTGGTGAGTGTTATCCCAATTACAATTTTTGTTGCGAAAATCAAATTTTTCTCTTGCAAAATCCCTTTCTGATTTTTGATAAACAAACTATGAGCAATTTTCTAAAAGCCTCAATTATTTCTTTTGTTTGATGGCTGAGATCGGTGATATTAAGTATTACAACCCCTGAATGAAAGCTACTAAGTTAAAATTTCTGTTCACTAAATCGGATTTGAAAAAAGATCTAACATGATATTTATGAGAATAAAAATTTGTATTTCGGTTTTATATAATATAGGAGCCAAAATAATGGCTAAAAACCAGACATTGTCAGGTCCAGATAACAAATAGCTTACCGCCTGTGTTTTGTCGAATAATTCAAAGATGTGTTTACGTTAGAATTTATAAAAAGTTAATATAATTGTAATTTTGTTTAATTTTGATTTGATAAAGCTAGGGTATGGCCAAAGAAGTTTTGACAAGGCTATACATTAAATATTTCAACGAAGCAAAACGTAAAACCACAAGTTAGTAGACTGTGCAGTTTCATGATGTTTAAATTTCAGACAAAAAGATAAACTTTTAATGCAGATGGGTACGTTTGTTGCTCTATGGATTTTTTAAACTTTTTCAATAAAAAAAAATCTTTGGAACTAGATAGTGTGAGTGCATAACATAAAGGAAGTTTATTGACTTACCTTTTTTGGAGTGTTATTGCAGAACCTCAAAAATGCTATTTTGGTCCACTCATCTGAGTATAGTTGTTGGCATTGGGTGGCAAGTTTTTTAGTGTTTAGCTTTCCAATAATGTTGGTGTTTGGAATGGCAACCAAATGTAGAAAATTTGCTCAACCACTTCATTAATTGATTAAACCCGTCTGCTACACAAGCAAACATGATTTTCAATAAGTTTTAGAGTAAAGACTGGTTTTACTTGAAGGTGATGACGATGGGTGTACAAATTTTTCCGTTTGCAAAACCTTTACTCTCAAAATTTATTTCTCAAATAGCTTTCATGTTATTTTTTTAAAACATTGGACATCTCGGCACATTACACAAGATATTTGAAAGGCTAAATTTAATCATATCAGCACAAAAACCTTGTCTGTTCATTGCTTAGCCGTTTTCGCGAAAACCATGTTTTTGCAATATGGAAATTGCTCAAGAAATTTTGACCCATGCTGCCATTTGCTGCCAATTTTCTGGATTTTGTTTCCAGTAAATTATTATTTCTTTGTTAAATTCTGGTTTGTTATGATATTGTTATTTTTTATGTTTAGGTAATAACCACTGATCCTGAAATGTATATTGTTAATCCAATAGTCAGTAACAATCAGCAAAGAGATTCTATTACTAGAATGGCTAGTAACGCCTCTAAGACGTCTGTAAGATTTCTGTTTTTAAAAACTTTTATTTTTGTCATTTGTTTAACTGCTTCGCTCGAGTTCTGTTTCCACAATAAAACTCCTTTGAAACTTTTGTTTTGTTGAATCGTTATTGAATTATCGAATTTGTTTTTACTAATTTTTAGTAGCAGGTCTTGCTGTGTTCGTTTATGTTGATTTTCCTCTTACAACGCCATTACTTTATTTCTTTTTCAACGTAATTTTCTGTTAAAGATGTTGTTTAGTTATTTTTTGATATTTTCTCAAAATTGAAAGAAAACTTCAAATTGTATCTACGTTAAATTATGTCTGTTGTAAAATACACTACAGCTTTGGAAATATTTTAGGATTTAGGAAAGTACTCAAGATGGCTCAAATTATTTCCAAAAATTGTCTGATATTCTCTAAAAAAAGATCTTGATAAATTATTGTAAATATGATAAACCATACTAGTCTAACTCAGGTATGAGATGGATCTATGCCTTCTCCTATTTTCTTACTCCATCCTTGGAACATTAGCAAATTATTGTATATACATCTCGAAGGGTACTCATTAAATTCAAGTGATTGTTTTTCTATATTTTAGACGGTAACTCAAGAACTCGTCCCTTTGAACAGCAAAAACCATGAGAACTTATCCATTCACACAGTTATTGTTGAATGTTCACAAATCTCTTACACTGATACCATGGGTGTTCATGTTCTAAGAAATGTAAGAAAAATTTTATAATAAAAATATTTTTTACATAATTTTATGTAAGCTTTTCTGTAAGCTTGTATAGATTCAACAATTCCATCCGTTTGTCCATCAAGTCACTTCTTTTCAAAACCATTAATTGCTTTTTATGAAATTTTGTATTGAGTCGTAATGTCAATAAAACTAACCGGTTTTAGATTTTAAAAACTTTACATTTGTGGGCCTAGCTTTTCTTAGGGCGAGTGTACTTTTCCATATTGTCTTTGAAACCATTGTAATTTGAAAAAGAAATCAGCACAACATTTTTTATGCACTTTGCAGCTTTCTTTAAGTACCAAACTATTTTTTCTGTATACTTGTGTAAAATAACATTTGACGTCATCTTGTAAAATATCGACTTGTGACCAAGAAAGTGCCTTTGCACTAAATGAACTCCATCCTTCTTCTTTAAAACCGGGTATCACATCTCTTTTTTGTATTTTGCATTTGCAAATTATACATGTTATTATGTGCCAGAATATACATTCATTACACTATATTTTTATATTCTGAATGAAATTAAAGGACAGTAAAGGGTATTTATTTCCCATATAATCACATGTTAAAAATTCTAGTTTTTGGGGCACTAAATAGGACAACGTATTTCCAAATGACATTTTCCTACACTTTTCAAAACAATGTGTTCATATTTTACCAAAATTTTAGAATATGTTATTTTTGATAGTTTTGACATTTTAGAAAACTGCATAGAAACTTAAAAAGCTTTAGTTATTATTGCTTATTGAATTGAGTATATATGGCATTTTAACCATATATACTCAAAGCTAAAAACCATTGATCTGATGTGTATTTTTTACTTCCTTTCTTATAGACAGAACTGATATCTGCTCATTAAAGTTTATTGGGAAACGTTCTTACTTTCAAACAATTGTAAAAATATTTATGTATAAAAAAAGAGTGCTGGCAAGTTTCTTTAAGCAGCAGTGTTATGGCTGTCAGGATACTACCAACTTTTTTTAATGCTGTATTTTCTGTACTTTTGATGAATGAATATAAAATTAGATGTCAGGGAAATGACTGATAATGCTTTTTTATCAATATATCAGTTTTATTAATATTTTTAAAAATCTGTCTATAAGAAATTTTATATTTAATGGTTCTCAGCCATGAGTCTAATAATGTTGTTCCTTTAGATATCCAGTGAGTATAAAAAAGTTGGGATTGATTTTTTCTTGTGCAGCTGCCCAGGTTAGTTCTTTGTTTCACTGCTTGTTAACATATAATCACAAAAAAACAGTTGCATTTTTGCTTATAAGTTGTTAGACACTTCGCTTTAAAGAAAGAAATTCAAATCCTCTGAAATTTTCTAACAAATTCATCATCTGAGAATATTCTGTTAAAAAAAAAAACATCATAAAGAAAAATGAAATTTCTTCTTTCAAATTTGTAACCTTGCTCTTTTATATAGATATTTCAGAAAATATTTTGAAAATAAAAGTAAATTATAAATTTGTACGTCTCGCTTATTCTATAAACCCAGTATAGAATTTTCCTTCTGTTGCAGGTTTGTGTATTATGAAACATCATTTGACTCATGATGTAAAATCATTGTTTGGTATCGTAGGACCAAAGCCCGAAATCAATAATAGTTTTTCAAAATCAGGTTTGTGGATCTGTGATCTGTGGTCTATGTTTTTGAACTGGGTTATAACGGAGGTTATAAGTTGTGTGTAAATCAATATTATATGCAACTTTTGTTTTTTTTTATCTCTGGAATTTCATGCCGTGATTAATCTTATAAATCTTAGGTTCTGTTCATTACCTTTTTCTTAAAACTTTATTTCTGATCATTTTGGTGTATCTGATCATTTTGGTGCACCAATAATATGTATATTATTGGTGAAACTTTGAGAATTTAATTCAGGTCTTCTGCTTCTGCTGAAGCTTTTTTTTATGTTAGTTATTTTATAGTTAGTTTTGATATATAAATTATTTGCATAATTTTGTCGGACATTTGCCTCGGGCTCTTAACTCACATTCTGAACATATCAAAGATAGTTTAAAAAGTTACATTTGATTTCTTGAAGAAAAAAAAAACGGGTTCTAATTCTGCCTAAGTATTGTTTGATATAAAATTTTTGTTATTTTTGTATGCCATCTATTTTTAAAATATGAAGAGGACCAGACCTCAACACAGTTAAATCTTGTTACGTTAAAAAGTGATATTACTCATTTTTATCAAGAAACTAAGTTCCGACTCAGCTGAAATTTAGTTTGATTAGGAGGGTGTTATTTTCTAATGACATGCGCCTGTCATTTATTTTTAAAAATAAAATTTTCTAACTGAAAATCTTTTCATGTATATTTTTTTATTTTATTTTTTTTTTTTTTTTCGATATTGGTTTAAAAAATAAACTTTGAGAGTCATCACTTTTCCAATGATTATAAGGTTCAGGGTTTGAAAATACCTTCTCAATCCCATGGATCAGGTGATAATTGTTCTTGATACTTGTATGCTTGTTACTTTAAAAATTTTTAAATCTCTTAAAATCAAATTTTTTAGAAGTAAACCTGTTTGGTGTTAAATTTTTTTTTTTTTTTTTTTTCCTCAATTAGATGAGCTACTGCAAACACTTGACTTGGGTGGTTTCATTAAAGAACATGGTGTCCAAAATATATTTGTCTCTACCCATGACGCAGTGCAGTATTCTTTAAATAACCGAGTGAGTTTGTTTTTTTTTTTTTTTTTTTTTTCTGTATATGTAATGTTCTATCTTACATAATAATTTTATTCTGTAGCTCATAAATCTTATTTTCGAAATTAGTTGAGAGAGTAGTATTTATTTGCTCATCTCCATCTACTGCTGTCAGTCCGTCTCATGCACTTTTGTTAGCCAGCCATGAGGGTAAAGCCATGAGGGTAGGAAAGTAAATATTTTGGGTAATCTTGTGTTACTGTATAAATTCAGCTGAAATCATTTTAAACATCAAAGTATAACCTCAATATCATTTTATTGGCGGGATATAGCTCAGATAATTTTCTCAGGGTATGTGTGTCCGACTATCTAACAGTTTTTTTGAAACTGTTTTATAATATTGTAGAGCCACATAATCAAGAAAAAAAAATCTAAATAAACCAACTTATTTCAGTCACTTTTACTGTATTTAATTGGTTAAATTAATGTAGAGTGACTTTTTATAATCATAAATAGAGTTCATGATTTTAAGTGAAACATTTCATCAAAACATTATTAATAGAATTGGATATAGTATAGTATACATCCGAAAGCAATTGCCATTTCTCAGAA